>JXWZ01002998.1:0-10394 GCA_000956215.1 Anopheles farauti No. 4 | reverse complement strand
CCATTAACAAACAAACAAAATGAAGGAGCGACGATCAACGTCTTTTTTAGTGCAGACATTTTATTTTAAGGTGCGGTAAACACAATTACGTTATATTTATAATGCAATTACTATTACTATTATTACAATTATTGGTAATGTATGGAACGAAGAAACAACAAATAAAACAAAATCATTTTTTTATTCAACAATGTTTTCGGGAAAACCGATGTCAGCGAAAAAGTAACCCATAATGATGACAGCTTCTTCGTTGCAGCTAAGCTTCCGTTTAATTAAAACATTTAATTTTTGGTCTTTTTATTATTGGGTTTCTTTTGTGAATCTCGAATGCTCTCATTCATATATAAATTGTTATGTTGAATGGATATAGTTTTTTGAAATTATTTTTCGTATCTCTTTTTGGTATCGATTTTTTATTTATTTAAAACATGAAAATTGAAATTTCAATTTGAATTTGGTTTGAAATTGAATGTTTGTTATATTTAATTCATTGTTTAATTTTTTATGACAATTTCTCTGCTTTTGATGACAACATCGTAAGTTTGAAATGTAATTACTTTTCATCATTCGGTACTAACATTCATTTCGAGGATTCAACAAAAAACTAAATAATGTACACTTAATTACTAAAGATTTTATTAAAGTTTAACAAGATTTTATTCACATTTTGTTTAATTTGTTGTTTTTTTTAGCTGTGTTTTATCATTCACAGAACATTTTAAAACTGACCTGCTTACATCCTGTTTCTTGTTATTTTTTTATTATTTAATTGTTATTAACTTTTAATTCTGCTCTTTACATGAAATAGTAGCGAAAACATTAACTTCGATTCGAAGACATACAGTAACAATTTAGCTCCATTCGTGGTCGTGCTCTGAATTTAACACCTTCGGTTCTTGCCGTTTTCTAAGGATCAGCACAGCCAATAATCTGGGGAGTCACCTCAAACTTGGTAGGCTTATTAAATGGATAAAAATAACCCAACTCCACTTTTTCGGCAACGTACTTTCTTCCGGCTAATGGCATGCTTTCGTGCTGCGCATAAAGATAATGTGCAAAATTTTCCAACTATCGTGGCTTTTAAACACGCAGACGCTCGCTATTTGCCGAGTATTTATTCACGCTGAAGTACACTAAAATCTTACACCCATCGAGTGGAGGAGGCTTATGCTTTATGAGTGAGATGTTTGATAGCTGTTGCACGATTAATTTAACGTGACTGAAACCACTTTAATAGCGAACCGCGTTAGGCGTTCCCTAAGTAGTTTTATACCCTCTCCCGTGTGCCGTTAGATACCCACGAAAAGTACGGTTTAATTATGAAAATAAACGGGCTAAAACAAAAGAAAATTTTTCAGGTTAAGTCCGTTTGAGCAAAATTCCTCCACAAGCCAACTTTAAAAATAAACGAATTTTATAAACACCGACAAGTACGCCTTCGTATAGTTGGGCACATAAATTGAAGGCTCCCGGTGTGGTACTCTCGACGAAGATTGCCTCGTTTCCAGAAGGACCCTGCCCTTTCCGTTCTCGGGTGGAGACTTCTTTTCCCACCTTTGCGGTATGCCGATGTATCGACCAAACGAATCATGGGCCGTTCCAGCTCCTCTGCCCTGGGAAGGAAGAAACACACACTGAAAGACACACAGGATGTACGTTCTGTAACTCGCACGCAGTGTAAAGTTAGATTGGATTGCATCGTTCGACCACCGTTCACGAACAGTAGCACATCTCAACACGCCGTTGTTTGGCTTCCATGAGGTTCGAGTTTATCTCATCGCAACCACCGCCGACCATGTTGGGTTGCAGTATTTCTTTCCCTCTGCCCAGGAAATGTAACCGACGGTCCAACCGCAGCGCTGCGAAATAATAGTAATGACGGTTACAAATTGAATTCAGACATGGCCATCCTCGGAGCAACACGAACCGAACCGCCATCTATTGCATCGTACAACTCCGGAAGGAACCCAGCTCGAATGGCTGCATCTTGGGAATGCTTTTCTCGGCGGAAAGACTCCTGTGATGAGTAGGTTCAAAGATTACTAGAATGCGCGAAGCAATCCGCTCCCATTTGGGGCCGGCATCTAAGGATCGAAAAATCCCAGACATCCCCCAGTGGGAGTTGCGCTTCCAACGGTTGAAACCACCCGACACTTTATCTCCCCGACCCGTACCGCTTTCAAGTATGTATCGCCCGAACACGACGGTGCAAATTAAATTGAGATTCTCACAAGGATTTCTTCCACACTGGGCATATGTTTGGGCCCCGAACTATCCTCACAACACAGCAACGCTAGAGTTGGGCCGTAAAAATAGCAAATAAAACCTGGTCTGTGGTTGCTGTGGTGTTTCTTGTTGCCGTTGCGTAGAATGCTTTCGCGTCTGATGAGTTTTTACCGACCGGCAGGAACAGATTGTGGAGTTTTAGGAGAGGATGAAGGGGATCTTAAAACCAAACCAAACCCGACGCAAGCGAACGCAATGATTTGCCGAACGAATATGCCACAAACAGTTACCGGGTCGGCTGGACCTGGGGCTTTAAATGGTAAACGGCAATTTAAATAAGAGTAAACACAACGCCGCACCATAAAAACTCCACATTTTCTCCTCGGCAAGGAGTTTCTGCCCGTGTATCCTTGCGAGGTTTCCTCCCCTCCAAAAGGGTCGCCACACGGGAAATAAAGTGTTGCTCCCTACACTTACCCAACCGGTCCGATCGGTAGGTGGACAATTAAACAGAAAGGATTCTTACCGGATTGTAACGGCCGACAAAACGGGTCGGGATAGTTTGCACCTGGCAGGTTGCTTGTGCAAAGAGGGTAAAAAACAGGATGTTCATGTGAAAGCATTTATTCCCGGCAGGTGGTGAGGTGGATATGTGATTTTTTATGTCCATTCCTTTACCGTTTTTGATTAGCGGGAATCCTTTATCGGTGATCTAAACGGGTGTTGGATCTCTTTTTCCTTGCAAAAAAGGTGCCTTTGTTTCTCCTCCACTATTCCTTCACAGTGGGAGACAGATAAGGCTAAGCGGTTTAATAGTTTTAATGCCCGAAGGGCTTTAGCAGGGAAACCGTACTAGTGCCAGCTTGGACAACTTGACCGGGGGACGTGTGTTCACGCATTTTCCTTTCCGAACGCATTACAAACGCAAGCATCCTTACGACGGATAAAGGAAGAGCGCCAAGTACATCATCGGTCGTTAGATCGTAGAATGGTTATACGATTGGTATTTTGTGCCCTGAGAGACCTTCTGTCTTGAGAATAACCAACCGGTATCGTTCCAGGAAACTCTCCTCAACTGAGTACATTTCAAGTTAGCCATTTGATGGAACGGTTTTTGATGGTTTATAAGGGTTTTCTATGGTACAAACCATACACCAACGGTCATATGGCTGCATCTAATTAGAAGATTGTATAAATCGAGCAAAATCTTTCCTTGAGGCAGCATCTTAATTAACTCAAATCAGTTCGCGATGAAGCGTGCCATTTGAGGCAAAATGAATATCACAATTATAGTATTCATGTTATAATACTATAATTGTGATATTATGTAATTATAATATTACATTATGTAATTATAGTATTGTAACTATAGTATTCGGAAACTTTCTTTAAAATCCAAAATTAGCTAACAATTTGTATGTTTATCTTTTGTTTTGCATATTTCTTGTCACATCTAAAGTTGTTTTATTTTTAGCAATACAAACAGTTAAAGTAATATTTCGAATTTGCTAAAAAAGTAGTATTTCGACTTTCCGGCTTGCTTTAATGCCACTAATTTTCTGAAATAATAAATTCAAATTTAACATCTCACCTACAGGTGTACCCACTATGTTCTAGTTGCCATGGATACTGGTTCGTTATTATGATCGGGCATTACAACTACAGAACAACAGGCATTTGTAAACAATAAAAGAAAAATAAGATCTAATATTCATCGAATATTTTCCCTGAAACTCGGATTGATTGTTTAATCCGATTTTTATCTCATTTATATTGTCGTGTGGAACGTTCTGAAATGCATAAAAAATACTTACTACGTTGTACATTAGCTTTAGGGTTTCCAATATTTAAATCCTTTCACAAACGGCAACAATGTTGCATCGATTTATGCGGAGACGATCCTTAGGGCACAAAAAATTCCTCGAATAGGACGTATTGTTCCAAACAATTTGAAATTGTTGAATAATTTTACAGACCATCGGAAACCAACAGAAACCGTACGAAATGCATCACATTTTAGGCGAAATGTATCAATCTATTTTTGTAAAATGGCACAAAATGGCACGAATGCAACGTACATGAAGTTCACGGAAATGAAATCCTAGTGGTTGTTTTTTTTTTCACTCTTCCATTTGTGATGATCTCATCTTCACACTCGCTGCCGGTATTTGCCCCATGAATGGATACAAGATGTGCATCCTGTTGAACGCTATTTTTATTACTTAACCTGATTGCAAATTAATGGCGGTTTCCAGCCGTTCATACGACGAGACCGTCACGTTCACAGGCGAATCTCCATCCATGCGGTATAGCTGGTTCACTTTTTCACCCCATCTTTTTCCCTCAACCATCGATGACGTGATATAGGCGATAAAATGCGTCCGTGATACCTATTCATCATCGAACAAACATAAAACCGTGCGCCTCGCGTGCTGATGTGTGAATCCCACCGCGTTTTGAGCGTTGACCTTAGGAAGCTGGCTGTTTTTCTTCTCGTTCTTTTTTATTTTACCAATACCACGTCGATAAAAAGTGCAATCTTTTATCGACGCAAAGTTTCCCACTTCGGCGTTGAATCTTCTCCTTCTACCAATGGGAGTGCCAAGTGGCACGTAGACCACCATCAGCATCGGCGTTGTTGTCAGGATGGAGCATCATAAAATGGAATACGTAATGTGTGGCGGTGTTGATGTGTGCAAACTGTGGCATGATTTCCCTCCCGCTGGTGCTTTAAGGAAAACGGTTGAAAGGCATCGAGGGAGTAATCATTATTTGATCTTCGCTCACACATACTCCTCTCGCAAGCCAAAGAAGACGAGGTGTTCGACCAAACACGCTTGCCTTATCTGGTCCGCTTAAGGACATCGTTTGGCAGTGTCAGGTCCTAACAACAATCTAGAGAGAGAGAGAGAGAGAAAAAAAAAACATTCCTTACTCCATTCATCGTATGCAAACGGTTGTTTAATGGAGAAAAATGGTGCAGTTTGTGGGTAATTTTTATTACAAACTACCCAAACGTGTCACTCCCGTGGAGTGCAATGCATATTTCACCATCCTCGGTGCTGGTGAAAAACGTGCGCTAATAAATTAAACCTCGCTTCTAATCGATCGGGCTGTGACTAATGTCCGCCGCTGGAGCTTTGGACGCGCGGGTAAAGTTATAATTAAAATTAATTTTTCAAAAACTCCAATTCCAGTTATGCGATCGGTGTACGTTATTGTGGACAGGTTTCGAATGCAGCAACATTTCAATAAACTCTGACTGTACGTTTCATCCGGCCCCAAATGAAGGAATTTCATTTCCTATATATTTATTTTCCAACCAAATTCCTCCACCGAGCCAGGATGCGCTAACGTCACAAACACACACACACAGACACCCCCGAACCAGGGTGATGGTATTTGACGACGAGGATTGTTTCGAGTTTTTTTGTCGTGTTCATCGCTCGCAAACTCGAACCCCGTCACGTGTAGTCCATACTTGTACCACATTCCTGCATTTATCTCGCCACGCTGAAAATGAACCCCCTCCGGTTCAGTCGGGGAAACCCTTTCAATCGTGTGCACCAAGCGCGCGCGGTATTGTTTTAGTCAGTGGCAGTGGCCGCGTTCCTTTATTTTTTGTGCAATCGCTTCCAATTCGCAACAGCTAGGTAACATTAGCGACCAGAACCAGCCTACGGCTATAACTACGATGCAAACATTTCAACCACAGCAACCATCGCTACCGGTGTTATTCGCGAAACGCACCGAGAGGAAAGGGACGTAGTCGCCCGGCTCAATTATGTATATGATAGGAACTAATGTTGGCTTCCGGTGGATGTTGTGGTGCTGTTGTCTGAATGTTTCCTGTTCGCTTTCGCCAAATTTCGTCCGCCAGGGGTAAACAACAGGCCAACAGCTCTCCTATGAGGGCCGGTGTAACGAAATGAATTGCTCCGGTCGAAGCTGTCAGGATTCCAGCCGTTCCAATCTATCCAACGTTCAATCCATCCCAACTGCTGACAACGTGCCGCAGACCGTCGCTGGTGCAGGGGATGTAACATATCCGTCCGGACCAGCGGGAAACCTTTGCAAACCGCGATTGGGATGGGCGAATGGATTGATATTTTTCAGCTAAGCGATCGTTTGCCATGTTTGGTCCCTCGGCAAACCCCTCTCCGTTTCGGTTCGTCGCCTTTACTCTCCCGTTTGGGCGGAATGGGCTCGCCAAAGGAATGTTTGGAAGCATTTAACCTCTCGGTTTTGTATTTTTGCAGAATTGACGCGTGTTAGGAATTCTGAATTCCGGTGGTGTTGAGAGTCCTCTCAAAGGAGAATGCAGTAACTGAAAACATTTGGTGTAGTAATGTATAAACAGGAGAAACATATTTTTTATTTAATTGTTTGAGGCTAGAATTGTCCAGATAAAGTTGGTTGTGTCAGATTGCAGGAAATTTTAAGAAAGGTTATATAAATAATCTTCCGATGTTCAATTGAACTAGACAGCAAAAACGAAGAAAGAAACGAATCTTAGTGATGAATTGTCGAAATCTTAACATTTCTAGAATCCAAAATTTAAGGAAAATGCACTCATACAGGAATAAGAAACCTAACTTTAAAAAAATGAAATACTTTTAGGTAGAAAACAAAGCCGTTTCTTAATTTTTGAGTCTATTGTTTATCAAAAATCGATAGCAAAATATACATATTTTTAACTATTTGTTAAATAACATATGATTCCTCCTTACTGCTTGTAGCTTTTAAAAATAAGATTAATCATCTCATTAATCAATCTTTACAGAAATAGTCGATAAATATTTACTATCCAAATGCTTAATAAAAATTTGTAGTATAAGTTTGTCCAAAAATGTTGATTGATTTTCAAATTCCCAGTCGTACATAATTGTAAGTTTTTAAATATTTTTTTCAAATTATGTCACAAATATTTGCTGGAGCAGCTCAAGAGCTCGTACTATCATTATGCATGATGAGTTTTGTATTATTACTTTTTTTAATATTTGCTGCTGATTATATTGTTGAGGATTTTTATCCGATTGCAGTAAAATTGTTCAATTATTAGTAGAATTTGGCCAGTAAAATTAATCTTTTAATGTCGTAAAAAGTTACACTGATAAAAGGCAAATGAAAACGTTTGAATTGTGAAAAACAACAATGTGAAATGGATAATAATATTACTGCTCTCCCTTTTATTACAAATGTAGCCTTCCTTTCGCTGCATTTTTAAGACAACTGCTCGAATTTTATGGTTTCATATTTAAATTAGTCAATGAGATTATGAACAAAGAAGAAGTTTGTGTGTTTTTTAACAAACCAAAAAAAAATCATCGATCATCGTAAGGCCTTTTCGAATCCTTTTTTTCTAGTTCTGTTGAAATGTTTCCTTTTCAATGACACTATTCACCGTGGGGTGAAAACTTTGAGTCCATTCAGTGGTTCTTAACGCACCATAACGTACTCCATCGGTGCGCGATGGCTAATCGGAGAAGATCCTTTCGTCCCATCCGAATGTCACGTACGTACGTTGGTACGCGGAAAGAAAGAAACAAAAATCCCAAACTTAATTATCGCCGCCAACATTCTAATGTTGCTGTGCTGATGAAACCATCCAACCTGAAAAAGAATCGACCGATCAATCATGGCCTGCTGCCAGTGCGGCACGTTGGGACTGGGCGTAAATTAAAAGCGTTCCTCGTCGGGGACGTGTGAATATGTTCCGGCTTCGAGCGTTGTAATCCAACAGCGGCACACGGGCTTGGGATTTCAACCAGAATCCTGGCCGCATCAAAATGGGCGTGCGTCGTTTAGATTGTGATGTTGATCGATCGTTCGATATCTATCGTGGCATGTGATCCTTGCGGGGAAGTGTGCATTTTGCTGTTTTTTTTATGTACAAAATATACACAAGTGCAGGTTTGCAGCTGCATTCTACATACCCGGGCTTATGATCCCGAAAAAAAAATAATTAAAAATCAAAATCCGTTCCACTAATCACGAACTTTGTATCACGAAAGTGAAACATCGAAACGGAAGGGTTCCCAGCAGGCAAATCGTTTGATCCGATACTTGTGCTTGTTTGGACGAGAAAAACCTCCCATTTACGGTTCGACGCGCATCCTGTGTGTTGGGTGCCATTTTGTTGGTTGCGTTCTTTTTTTTTCATTACCTTCTGCATTTCCCCGGTTTTCATGGTGTACTTTGTCGGTGTGGATTTTTTTTTATATGTTGCCACGCACGCTCTGCCTATCATTCTGCTTCACCGGATTCGCGCCAGACCGGATCGGCGGTATCGGTCAGACACAGAATCAGCAGAAACACTCACACACACGCATTGGACGTTTGGCTCCCCGAGGGAGCGATCTCGCTGTCACTTGCATATTTGGATCTATTCATTTGTGCTAAATTTATGGGTTTTATGTGAAATCAACTGCATCATTTTTGTTGCCGCCTGCTTCGTGTGGGTTTGTTTTAAGAGTTGGGAAAAAAAAACATCGAACAAAAAGGGTCTACCGCGTACACACGCTTCCCTAGGATCGCTAGGACAAAGTGAAGGTTAATTTCACCGGATGTTGAAACCCGCGAAAGGAGACCCTCCGTTCCAACCGGGACACGGAGGAACGGTCGCTTCGTATGACAATAGCACGCTCCGAGGGAAAGAAGCGGACCGTGGGGATGGATTTTCCTCTCTTTTTTTTTTGCTACATTTTCGTGACCACACGTCACCACGCGGCTCGGATCGCATCGGTGTCGGGGAGCCGACATGCAGATTAAAAACTAGCACCAAAGACCTCATCCCGGGTAAAAGGATTACATGGAACCCGACACGACGTGAGATGAGACTTTTTTGGCCACACTTTGTTCCATGCGCTCCAAAGGTCAATGCTGCGAAGGTCTCATAATCCGTGGACGTTGCGGAGACGGCACGGATCCGACGAACGGTACGCAACCGTTCAGCAAGAAGGTAATAAAGCATTCAATTTAAAACAACGCTCCCCGACTCCCGACGGTGTGGGTGTGGAATGTAATAAACGTATATTCGCTTACCATGCTGCACAACGATGTTTCACTGTGCAACATTAATAACTGAGTCTGGTGGTATTTTATGATTTTTTTTTTCCTGCTCCGGACTTTACCACCAGAAGTCTGCACATGCTGTACAAATAATCCTTTTCATAAAGCAAATCTTTCTGTCAACGGGTCAGAAATGGTGTTCACACACAAACAGAAAGAGAGAGAGAGAGAGAGAGAGAGAGAGAGAGAGAGAGAGAGAGAGAGAGAGAGAGAGAGAGAGAACGAGAGATAAAGTGAATTTGCTTCATAGCACACAAATATCCATACCCTCGAAGAACCTCGGCAAGGGTGGACACTAACGCCCGAGCTAGTCCGGTTCGGGAAGAGAACTGATTTTAATTTCTAAGTAATCTTTTCCCTAATTTTAACTCCAATGCTGGGTGAAGGTAAGGGGACATGTCATGTTGAACAAGAGTCGAGTCGGCTTTCATTTCCTTGTTCAACGCAATTATCACTGATTAGTATGTGTGTGAAGGCTCCCAAAGTGGACGAACCGCAGGATGACACCAGCATGGGTTGTAAAGCGTTGGAGACATTTTTTTTATAATGGTAAGGGATTATAAAAGCCAAGAGTATGGGATTAGCCTGAAAATGCATTCACTAGTTGGCATTGGGTGCAGAATTTGTTACAACATAGCTGATCATCTCTTGTTTATGTGTTTCATACTATAGTTAGTTTCATTTTATCAGTCATGTCGTGATTAATGTCAACATTAAGAATAAAAATAAATTTGTGTTTTGCAAGAAACCACTAAAATATAAAACGTGTGGAAATTACTTCAGTCATGTAAAACTCAAGATAACTAAATCGAGCATGATGAAACAATCAATACTTCATACAAACAGCTATAAGAGAACAGATAAAATCTGAGTACTTTTCTACTCCAGTTTAAAGGTTTTTTTTATTCTCTCCCGTGTTCACAGACCATAACAGAAATAAAAGAAAATCATGTTTATATCGAATCGACATTAATTTGACAGCGACCAGTGTTTACAAACATATCTTATGCAAATGCTAATTGTGACATTCGAACGTCTTTCAAAGAAAGTATATTTATTAGTTTCACTTCGTTTGCCAATTATTTTCGTTTTTTTTT
>JXWZ01002995.1:0-13650 GCA_000956215.1 Anopheles farauti No. 4 | reverse complement strand
TGTGTGTCGGGAGGGCGCTGACGTACCAACGTGCATCCATGGCGATAAGGTGCCCATAGAGACGAGGAAAGAATCCATCTGGCGCTGGGAGGATTCGGTGGTTATTGCTTCCGGTGCTGCTGCTGCTTCACCGCTGCAGATCTCTATTTGTCTTCCGGCACACATTCACCGAGCCCGCAATTGATAGAGTGTCCGGATAGGTCCTGTAGCTCAGGACCACATTCAAAAGATGATACCCATCCATATTGCAGATAAAAATTCATCCCCAACCCCGGAATTTGTCCGTCGCAAATCGATCGATAATAGTCGTTGCCAAAAAAACAAGGACCAAAAAGTGAAGTAAAAAAGAACAGCCCGATCCAGATTGTGCTTGGCAGCGAATCCAGCGCCAGCCACGGATACCACCACCACCTCCACCACCGCCGCCAGTTCCTCCCGCGGAAAATCCGCGTAAAGCCCCGCACTAAAAGTATTTGCTGCCACTGTGGCGAGTGGATTTTACGCGAAGGCACCATTTTGCGCGATTGTGGTACCGCGGACGATAACCGAGCCATTGAGGCCACCGGGCAGGAAAGTTTATTTTGCACTCGCACCCGAAAGCATTATCAATTTTTTTTTTCGTTTTTACCTCCACTCAACAGAATTATGTTGGGACTTAAGCCTCATCGGAATTTCGGTTATCTTCTCGACTGTAAAGCGTTGCGATCGTATTCTCACTGATATGTGTGCAAATGAGAGTGTTGGCTTGTGTTTCGTTTGTATTTGTGGGCGATGGAAGATAAAATACATTAAATATCTGTGAGAGATTATGCCGACAGTGGACGATAAGTTCATTAATCAGAAAGTATTTAAATTATTTGGTTCTATCTGAATTCCTTTACTGTAAGTATTAGCAAATTGTATACAAATTTAGAGATATGAATAACGATTTGCTTATGAAAAACCATTAGCTTTTTGGAGAGCCAGAAGCCAGTCTTAAGAGGATTGTAGATTTTTCCACGCGAGCGAGAAAAGCGCCTGAATGTATGCAATGTTTATAGATAAAAACCTTTTTGACTGCTTGTATTTATTTTACATAAATTCCCAGCAAATACCCGATTTTTACACATAAAGTATAGTGTTGGAATATTGGTTTACATTCATCATCGTGTAATGATTAGATTTCGTGCAATGGGAGAGATTTTTAAAGGTTGTTTAAATCGATAATGTGCAGGGAAAACAAATAAACACAATAATCGCGCTCGTCCGTGCACGAACACCACGGCGCATGAAATTATTTACAAAACAATCAACCATTAAACGGTGTGATAAAGCAAATAAATCACCACACCCCCCGTCGCGAAATACGCGGGAAAACCCGAAGCGGAATAGACATAAATTACTTCAAGCACACTTTCAGCGCGAGCCGTTACTGTACTGCTTTCCCTGAGCTGCGGATATGCTTTAAAGAGTGATAAAACGCATTTTCCACGCGTTATTCTTGCGAAGCATAGCAAACAAAGCAAAGAAAAAGAAGAAGCTCGAATCGTACAAAAAGAATGATAATGATGATGGCGATCATCGGGCCGGGTTTGGTGTGTGATTTTTTACGATCATCCCAGCCACACCCCGCGCGGTTTTTGGGGGAGGGGGTGAGGGACCAGTTTCGATAATGGTGAATTGGAATTTGGAGAAAGTTAAATCGCCCAGAAATGGGTGGTGGACAGTGGAGCGTTGGCAATCAATGAATTTTTCATCCCAAATCTGTACCACAGAAAAAAAGACAACGGTTGTGAAAACAAAATGGCCGTAATTTTTTTTTAACAATGCCACCCTCTTTCATAATCCGCTCGAGTAATCTATAAAAATGGCTAATTTTTATGTGCTAACCAGCGGAAAATGAACCTTCGCCACTGCCTTGCCGGTCGGCAGCGGTCATTTCGCGGTGTACGTCCCGCTGCTTTCCCCCTTCCCAGAAGCCAACCCAACGGTTATCGCAATTTCCCGAACCCATCATTAATTTAACCGCAGGCTACAAAAACCAATCGATCTACGTTTTTTTTGCGTGTCCCGGGATGCTGGCGTTTTGGCGGCCGCATAGCAAATCAATTCCGCAGCGAAACGTCAAGCGAAGTTTACGCGGGGGATCCGGCGGGGAAGTTAACGAAGTTTAGTTTACAACCGTCACTAAACCAGAACACCAGGCGAAGCAGGTGCAACCGCACGGAGGAAACTCTCTCATTACGTCGATCCCCCACCGGAACGGTCCGATTCGGCTGATGAAGCGAAATGGAAGTTAAATACGATTTTCCTCGCTCGGTCAACTCCTCGCTGGGGTAGTGTTCCGGACGGGAAATCCGAACGGGAAATATCCGTAAAGAAATTACATTCCTCTAACGAGCACATGATTTTATATAAATTTTCGATCGTTACCGAGCGCAAATGGAAATTTTCTCCAGGGCTTCGGCCCTCCTTTTGATTGCTTTCCGATCACACCGGGGAGGAATGGTTTGTATGTGTGTGTGTGTGTGTGTGTGTGTGTGTGTGTGTGTGTGTGTGTGTGTGTGTGTGTGTGTGCTCGTCTAGCGGTCGTTGTGACGACGAACGCATTTTCGAACGACGACGATAATAGCTGCAATTACCATTGTCATCAGTATCTTCATCAACGTCAGCGCTGCGCTGTTTGCGTCGATGGCATCGTATAAGAGGGTGTATTAGTTTTCGGTACGTTTCTTTTCTGTTGAAAATTGACTGCCCAGCGTTCGATGGTCATTCGATTGTTCGGCCTTCGGTAGCCTCACCGTGATGTCCTAATTGACGGCTTATGTAGTACAGTGAACGACAAAAGAACCCTTGTTTAACATTCTAAAAAGCATTCCTGTCCAAGAATAAAAAATAACTTAAATAAGAAAAACTAATAACTAATGTACACCTATTGCCTTAAATACGAAAAAAGAATTGATTGAGAAATGATTAGTTTTTATGGTTTCAATTTAATTTCCCGCGCTAAATATTATTTTAATTGTTATGTTTTTTTTAAACCAAAATTCTTACCAAAACTTAAAAAAACTACAAATTAAACAATGAAACGTGATATAATCAGTGACGTAAGAAAAGGTAATAAATTTCTCCTTCCATTTCGGTAGACCCATTCACGCGTCAATCACTGTATATTTCGAACAAGTAATTCTTCTAAAAACCGACCGCATTATCCACTCCCACATGTATTGATGCTCATGTCGTGCGCAAATTCGGTGTAATGAATCCCATTTCGCATTCGACAATTTTATGGCCGGCTCCGCACCGAAGTGCACCACAAATGAGGCAGACATTAAGGGCGACGAAAAGCAGAACGACGGCGGGTTCCCGGCATCGTTCTGGGCTGGATCGGAAATGGATTTTAGTTTCCTCCTAAGACTTAAGCTCGTGTGCGTGTATGTGTGTGCGAGTGTGTGCATGTTTTGGATGCAAAAGTTTTCCCAGGCAAGACCCGGGTTCCCGGGTCGAGCAACAAAACCTATCTGACACATCCGGCTACAAGTCCAACCGGCGAAATTCGCTCCCACTCCCCATCACCCAACACCGCTGGTTGGGCCTACCAGCACCACCCCACCTAGACGGCCACACCCGTGAGTGGGTTAAAATGCGCGCTGAGTGCCGCAAAACCCGTGAGTAAATCTCGGAACGATGAAGTAATATGATAATATTTGCACACTGCTTTCGCTTTCGCCTTTCGGGAGCGGGCGAAGCAAGCACTGTGCGCCGAGGTTGTGAGGCTTTTAATGAAAAAGTTTGCAGTTTTGTGAGCTGATGTGTGCTGATGTGGAGTGGTTCGACAGAAAGTTTCATCCACATCCTCCCCGCGCACCACCGACGGAAACCGTGCGTCGTTCAATTCCCGACCGAAACCTGAGGGTTTGATTGAGAAAGTGGGAAAGATGTGTGCGTTTGGATGGGGAGGGTTTTTTTTTTCGTTCGTCCTGGTGGGCTGTAACTTTTTCAAGCCCTTCGAAGCGGAATCGGAGCGGAATGTGTGCGTGTGGTTAGAAAAGGAATGGAACGGTTGTCTACTCGTCTACTGCTGTAGTGTGTGGCAAAATTGTTCCTCCGTCAAGGAACACATGCGTGGCTAGAGGAAAGTAATTTTCCCACCAGTCAGCTGTTGTGAGTCGTTGTAGCAGTTGTAGTGGAACGCATATGTGCTGAATAGAGTGGAAAAGTTGCTCAATAAACTAGTTTGTGTGTTTGGTATAAATATATCCAGCACAGAAGGAGCTGATGGTGCTGAATAGTTGAAAGAATTACTTGATCGAAGTTTATAGAGAAAGCCGGGTGCTATGAATTACTCTTGCATAACACTTTCAGAAAAGAAGGTTTCCAATATAAATTATTCTAATTTTAGATTTTGAGAATGATTTTATTAGTAACAAGTCTTAAAATAAATTTATCCTAATTAATTAGATTCGATTCAAGTTAAATTAAACTGAAAACTGAACGAAAACGGTTCTCTATTACTTAGAATATTATGCGATTTTATCTACATGAACACCCTGTTCGATGATACATCCTGCAGAAAACATGGCCATGTCGTACTTTTCCGGGAGGAAAACCGCTCGTTTGATAACATTTTCCAAGTCCATATTCCGTAACGTTTCACCCGGAACGGAATGTTTTACCACAGCTTTACCTACACTCACACAACCCCAACCATACGTTCGTTCTTGCTGTAGCTCCCATAAATAGTGTACAGGAAATAACAACGGGTAAACGTGCAGAATAAAAAGCACTCTTTAACCGGGCAAAACTTTCTCTATCGACATATGCCGATATAGTTACCGGGAGCACTAACCCAGAAAGAAAGCAAACATTTCCCGTCGGTGCGTGCTGCATGACCGTTGTGGAAGTTTTCCGGAAAGGTTTTATTCCCATTAAAGGCCAGGATGGGATGTTCCAAATGAGTCGGTCGTCCTCAAGCTGCTGTGCAAGTTTGATGCAACGAAATTAACCCCCGTAAGCCGTTGATGGGCGGTAATAAAACAATTACATGCGACCATCTAACATGCATTATTTGCAATTGATCGTTCTTTGGTATGTTGGTTTGGTTGGAGCTTTCGGAACAATTGTCAGCAGATGCGTCCACGCGTTTGTCGATTGTTGTTGGATCTATTTTTCATAGAATCGTTCGGCAATATGTTGATTGTAACGCGCTTACACGTATTCGATCTCAAAAGCAACGGCTACACCAAAGTTGACGTTCTTCTGAATTTTGACCTAATTAGTACTCCGGCCACGGGCATGTAGCATGATCTGTTTGTGCTATTTTTCGCCTGGCGACTGGCGCTGGAAGGAAAGAAGGGGAAAATAGCTGTCCCGAATTTTCCCGGAACCTCGTTGAGCTGACAAATGCCAGCTGCCCGTTCCGCTGATGAAAATGACTCCTAATGTATGGTGTCACGTTGCGTCTGACACATTTCGGGCCCTCGCTTTCACAGCGTGATCCGAATTTCGGTCTATCGTTTGTTTGGAGAGCAGATTAATCCTTCCTAATTTCCACCAAAAACCATACACGATTCTTTTTCGAACCTAATTTTTGGCGTCTCTCTCAAGAAGCAAAAAAGTGGCTGTTCGCTGAGAGACTTTTTATTTTTATTAATTAAAAAATTCTAGAAAAAAAATTTCGCTTATGTTTTACAAATAAGAAAATGTGTCTTCAGACTTGTGTAAAAGAACGAATATGAGATTTAAATCATAGAAGCAAGTTTTCATTAATAATATGAAATTAACCAAGAGTATTGCATTCTACGAATTTCTGCTGAGTTAATTTGTGAAACGAGCACCTCAAATCACTTCCAGCCGTGTTGACGAACTAACACCAGACACCAGTACCTCCCCACACGTGGTTGAACTCTCTCCCCTGCTCATTGAACTGTTGTTTGTGGTTTCGCTCTGGTTGCTTGTAAAGGCGACATGACGACGTTTCCCGACATCGACGACGACAACGAGTTCGGCTTGATGTGTCATTACACACATACACACAAACCGTGCCATGTGTGTGTGTGTGTGTGTGTATATGTGGAAAAACTAAGTCGAGAAAACTCACCGCAATAAATCATTTGCAATCGATGTTCGATGATTAGTGCCTGTGAAGCGTGAAAAGGAAGTCAACTGCCAGTTCGGAATTGGCCATAAATCAAACGCCCTTCCCCCATTCGGACTAGGATGGGGTGAGGTAAAGGAAGGGGAAATGGGGTAGCTTATTTTCCCCGAAGCACTCGTCACCACGTGTGGCGTCACACGCACACACATACACCAAAGTCGCGTGGCATTTTGTGTTGTTCCGAGAACATCGAAGCGATGGAAACACGGCAGCGACGATCGGCTGTGGGGATAAATTTAATTTCCCTTTGCTCCCAACCATCACGACTATGGTTTCACTTTCATTTCAATCACCCCCGCAAATGCCGCGTAAAAAGCGGAGGTGGGGGGGAAAAGGTACAATAAAAACAGAAGGAAACATACTGAAACCCCTTTGGTGAAATATTTTCCATGAATTTAATTTTGAAGCCATGCGGATAATTCGTAACGTATGGGGCGGGCTAAAGCGCACGATTCGCTTAGTTCCCCAGCTGCTAAGGCATTTCACTCGCCGGGCCCGGGTCCTGGGTCCGTTCGTCCTTAATTCCTATCGGAGTTTGCCGACTCGCACGGTCTAGTCGGTGCGTGAGTTATTTTGTGATATATTTCCCATCCCACCCACGTCGGCCAATCCCAGCGACAAGCTGCACGGTCATATATGAAAATGTTGAAGGGAAGTGAATAGAAAAAATAACAATCCCACACCTACATTCTATGGGAATTTGTCAGTAGCTCGCGTACCTCGCGAAAAGGACACGCTGATGGACCAACACACCAAACCATCACGACAGACACGTCACACAACTCGCCCCTCGTCGAGACTGATCGTCCGCTCCAGTCTGGGCTCAGGGCAACAAAAGGAGAGAGAGAGGACGGACGGGGAGGGGGATTGTTTCGGAAGAATAATTTAAATTTCTTTACATTCCCCCAGAGCGTATGTGCGTGTGTGTATATTCACTCCATGATTGTTTTGTGTCATGTGGAATGAGAAGAACGAGTAAAAAAAAAAATAAAACACCGGCTCACAGAAAATGTTTGAGAGCATCCACGCTTTTTGCTGTTTTTTTTTTGTTTTGTCTCTCGAAACCTTATTTGTTTTCAGCGTACTACGCATTTTACGTACACACTGCACGTTTCGAAGACCGGTGAGCTTTGGTTGGCGAGTGCGAAAAGCGAAAACTCCCACAGGAAAGCGCCCGAAATGAAGCCATCGTTGCGATGGCTTCTTCCGGCCGTTTCGGGTGCGGAATAATCACGGTGGTGAAATCAGTTCGGATGTTTGCGTTCGGCTCGCGTCCCCGTGCAAGTGCCCATCTGCTTGTGGATCGCTCTGGATCGCCATCTTTCCACCACCTCCTCGAGTAACCACGCTTGCAATAGTACAACAATTCACGACAATAACAGGAAACACCAACGAAAAGGAACGGATATTTCCGACAGCGTCGTGACTGCTGGAAACGGATGTCCTTTCTCCGGGGGCTTCTGTGTGTGAAGGTATGTTTTTTTTTTGGTTCCCGTTACGTTACTGCCTTCCAAATACGGACAACGCATAGTAAACAAGCCAACCAACGGTGGGTGGTGAAGGATACACGGTATGCGTTGAAGAATGTAATAAGATTTTGGAGCAGAAAAAGGGAAGAAAGTATTGAAAAACCGATCTTTTAAATAATACCTAAAATATAATTTAAGTTAAATAAATTATTATAAAAAGTTTTCCATGATGTTTAACTGAGCAGCTATCACTGATAATTAAATATATTTTCAGCATAATCAAACTTTGTACGAATTTGAAATTTTGAAAATCATGTATTTGTTTTGAATACATCCGTTTGTGGTGGTCATAACTATCGGTCTGTCTGTTCACAAAATAATTTACGGTCCTATGGAAAGGTGCCTTAATTATGTGTGCAAACTTTCCATACCGAAGATGCGTTCACGGAGCTCTTGGAAAGTTCTCATCGCTTTCCCGCGTCCGTGGCTAATGCACTTCCGATGTATTTCCTCCGGCGATGGGCAAATATTTTCCCATACGCAAAAAGCATCGTCAACAAGCGTTCTTAACATAACCTTGCCGCCGGTCGGCCCGGGGCGGAGGGTCACACGCTATCTCTTCTGCCCGATTGCACCGTGCACCGTGCTGCAAGATTTGCGACCGCAAACGGGCATGACCGCGGCGGGCATGGTTTGGTCGTGATGAGGCCAACCGTGTGCGGGGGGTTCTCCGTATCATGTTGCAGATGATATACGATACATCGTGGCGCTTTCTCACCGTCGGCGCGTTCGGATGCATCACTCGTCGTCCCGTACGTGGACGAGATTCCATCAACTCCCGCCAGTGCTATCTATCTTTCGGGGCGCAGTGTTGCAGCACACGAGAGGCAACATGATCCCGGTGCCATCAACCATGGGTGGATGAGCGAGTACATGGGTGGATGAACGCGGTGGCAGGATGAGCTGCATAAATCCATCACAAAAACAGATTAACTTATGACGGTGTCCGTCTTCTCCGGACCGGCGCGCCATCGTCGAAATCTGTCCCGCCGACGAAGCACACAGGCTCATGCCCACACACACACACACACACACACACACACAGCGCAACAAGACTTTGTCATGGTCGGTACGATGAGCCCCGAAAGTGGGCATTTCTGTGACAACGGCACGTTGCGATGGCCGCAAAAATATACGGACTTGTGTTGCAGACACCTGGTTTTTTTTTTGTTCGGCATGCTCCGTTTTCGTTATCATCATCACCAGCAGCCAACAGCAGCAGCAGCAGCAGTTTCGGCATAGAAGAGATATTATTTCAAAAATCCACCAGTCAAAATCTCATCATTTCGTGTAGTTTGGACGTTATACCATCGAGCTGAGCCGGGCAGCGAAAGGAACCACAACGACCCGTCACAAAAGCTATGGCAGATGACCTTTCTTGAAGCAGGATGATCTCTGGTACCTCTCGGAAGCAAATTGATGGATGATTGTATGGACGATCGTTTTCATTACGTTCGGTTATGATTTCTTCTTTTTTTCTTAAGATAATAACTATCAAAAATAAGACTCTGAAATACTCCGGTGCGATTGGAGGTGCGAACTGCAAATTTAGATAAATGCGGTCTACTAAATCATCAGCCTTTTCTTCTTTCCGGATCGTTTGCGTGACGGTTCTCACTCCCAAAGGGTGAATTTTTCACTTTTATCGATAGAAAAAAAAATCAATCATTACAACCATTTATCCTAATTCTTTTATCTATCGCTAAAGTTCTGCCGTCGCCGTTTCGCTCACAGCATGCCCGCTGCTGCTTGTACCATAGTTCATAAAATTAATGAAGCAATCCTCAACAGCGGCAAAACTTGAAGTTTCGCCTGCTATTCTTAGAGCGAAATTTCACACTTTCTTGGCAAGAGCGCGCGCGCGCGCGTGCCCTCGTGTGCGAGAAGCTTTTTATTCGCCTGCTTCCACCGCCGCCGCACGGCCAGCGGAATAAAAACTGATGCTGGTCGGCAAGGAAGCAAGCAAAAGAAAAGCGAAAAGAAACGGCAACGGCAGCAGAACCACACGCGCCGCCTGAATATTTAAAGCCTTTTTGCCGTGTCGATGACCTAATTCGGGTACGGTTTTGCGGCAAAACTCTTCGGGGGCTAATATCGGCAGAGAGCAGTTTCTTGTCCGAAACTTAAGACCATCATCGAGAGTTGATTTTTCGCTTTCGGGGTTTGTCTTTTGCGCAAACCGTACCCAAAAGCCAACGTGTGTGCGTTAAAGCACCTGCGAGCAGCGTGGCAAAACCTGGGAACTCGATTAAACATTTACCAGAGCGAGCCGTTAAGACACGAGCGGGCCGCCCGCGTCGTGTGCAGGGTGCCATTTGTGCGTGTGCGGGTTCTGGTGAGCGCCATCAAAAATTCAACAATCACTAATTAGCTTCTGTTTTTTTTGGTGGGAGGAAGCGAGGGTAAATAAATGGTGCCGTAGATGGCTTCCTAGCTTCGTAGCACCGTGTCGTGTCGGTGGTGAGAGGGTCTCAAGCGAAAAAGGATGCCTGGGCGATGGAGCTGGGATCATTCGTGATTGGATTACATCAACCATTTAGCCAGGGCCAGTTTCGTAGAGATTTTAGATTGATTTTGTGTGAAATGTTACACAAGCAAGAGAAACATTTGTTCAGCACAAACGCTGTGTGCTTCCGAGCGGTGTTAATCGCTACGAACACTTCCTACGTACGAAAAGTGCCCAAGAAAGCGGTGAATTCTGAGTACAGTTCACCCAACCCATGGTCACCCATGCGCTTCCATTATCGCTCGAAAGCGACCAGGCGCCTCCATGGCCGTTTTCTCTTGTCAGCTTTTTCATTATTTGCGCTACCACACTAATTGCAGTTTTCGTTTCTCGTCTCCTCTCACACCACTCCAGGTTTTTCTCTATCAAACACCCCTGATCCTCGCCCCACGCGGCATGTGTCCCCCGTGGGACGTGTTGTCGAGCACGGAGTGAAACTTCTATTAGTGGCTGCGGCAATGTGGTGTGTACAGCATCTTTCGCCGCTGAATAGCAGCTGATAATGACTTCCACCGGGCTGGAACAAACCCAACCGAACCCGAACAAACAACACAAAATGAGGTGCGGAGAAGCAAACCGCTGGAGGGGCGGGGGAAGCCGGCTGCAACAACAAATGCAAAAAAAATGGCATGGAGGGTTTTGTGGTTGCAAATTTTCCATTCCCAGCGAAACCCACACACGCCCCTGAGTTTGCCTCGAGGGGAAGAAAAATATCTCACAATGGAAGGGAGTTGTAAGAAGCAAGAAAAAAAAAACGAATACAAATGATAGAGAGAGAGAGCGAGAAAAATTTGAGATTGAGGCAATCTTTTTTTGCACAACAGGGAATAAAAATGGTGATGGACGAATGAATTGCTATGATTTTTTTTTAAATCATACCAGATTCGTTACTCTTTGCCTGAAACAGCTTCAAAATGGATATTTTTGGTTTGATTCTCTTGTTTTTTTAAAAGATTTTTAAAGATACTCAACATGAAGGATATTTTTGCTTCTCATAGAATAAAGAAAAAAAAAACTCACACAACGGCGTTTTTAAAGCTAAGATTTTCGATTGCCCATCACTACTGAGAAGTGGTAAGCAACGAAAAAAAAGGTCTGTAATGAATTGCACAATGATGGAAATGATTGTGGCCAACGCACTGTACATGGTCTTACCCACACACCCACACCCGAAACATTTCGGGCCGGTCGTCTTTTTAAAAAGCCGCCACCACCCTGAGTGTTGGGATGGGAGTTTTACGATCGAAACGCAATGAATGTACACACGCACCGACACATCAACATACACACACACACACACACACCTGCTGCCCACGCGGGTGTGCCATGAGGCAAAAATATAAATTGGAAATGATGCGTGACAGCACAAGACGGAAAAGGAAACAGTTTCCGGTTCGGTTTTCGGCAGCCTTTCTTCAAGCTGTCGGTGCTTCCCGCGGCCCAATCGGATGGAAATCCGGGTTTTGCTTTGGCGTTGGTTTCTCGTGTGTACTGCCTGCCACCGAGACGCTTTCCGATCACCTTCTTCAGCGCACGGCACGAACGTGACGGTATCCGCTTTACGGTTTGGGTGGCGGAGAGAGCGAAGAAAGTGGCGAATAAAAAAGTCAATCAATTTCGAGGCGTGGCGGGTGCGTGTGCGTGTTGTTTCGGGAGGCTTTGAGAGAGTGTCGAATGGGAACAGAAACGCATAAAGTCAATGATGGGGCCACCCGACGCTTGGAGCTTTTATGATGCTGCAGAGGTCAGACAGATTCGATTGAATTTTGAAACCAACGCCATCATCGAAACACGACGCGTTCTGACGCAGTGTGGGAGTGTGGGAGTGTGTGTTTTGTTCTTCTTTTTGGTTGTTGCTTATCTTCAAGCTGTTTTCATACGTTTCTTTTCGGTGTTACGCGAGGGCAACACATGCGAGCTTTACGTTGAATTGAGTCATTCAACGGGCATAGTTTGCGTGCCTGATGTTGCTGGAAATCCCACTTTGAATCGGATCGTGCATGATTGATTCCAAACGCTGGCCGATGGATTCAATCTGCTTCACTTTATGGTCGGATCCCGCCGGAAAAACCCATTCCGATTGCTTGCTACTACACTTGGTGCCACTTGACTCGTTTTGTAAACGGAAACCCTCTCGAAACCGACGGCGTCCAGTGGTTGAGAAGTGAACGGCGAGCGTAAGAAACTGTGCGTGCAAGAGATTAGAGCCGCTCCTAGAAGTGATGCTTCAGCGATGTCAAAAGCAATCGTTCGAGCGTCGTCTCTGGACTTCTGGTGAACGGCAGAGGCGGTTCGGGCCGCGAGCGAGAGTTTCTGCCGTTTCTCGATTTCTGTGCGAAACTGTCGAGCCGAGTCGAGTCTTATTTGCGTAATAATAGAGTTTCCTTCTTGGAAAACTGTTTCTGTAAACCCCTTTCGGAACGGACCCCCGGTTAGCAGTTCGCCTAGCCAGTCGGCACCAGATGACAGGCGGGTCTGACAAAGGTCCGCACCGGTACCGGCGCTTTTTGTTTCAAAGAAAAATTTCTACACCTTAGGGTGTAAGTATTTTTCGGAGCCGTTTGTTTCTCCCTTGCCAAAGTGTAATCGAGAAGTGTTCGAGTGGAAAAAATGTTCGTACCTTCCGGAAAAAATGAGCACGGTGGCTGTGTGACAAATTGAATGGTGTTTAATAGAATACCTTTGCGAAGGAAAATCAATAGAAGAAAAAAACCAAAAAAGCTTAACTCATATGTTTTTTTGAGCATTGACAAATCGTTCGAATATTTTTTATAAAAAATGAGGTTGAATGTAAAATTAAATTGACCAATAATATAAAGTATTGGAGCATTACACATTTGCCGAAACAAGGTTCGTCATTTCGTAAAGATTGTTTTGTTTTTGTTTATTAGTACAGGTCTGATCATATTGCTAGTTATTTTACAAAAATAAAAATAATTATTATTTCACGGATCAGTCAAAAAGAAAATATTGAGTTTGCTTTATAACACTTTATGAGCAAAAAGTGCATCGAAACAATGGAACAAAACCGAACTCTCATCAATTTCACGCACCAGAAAACCACTTTCCATGATTAGTTCAAGAATCCCTGCCATAAGCAATCAGCGTAATTGGTGTTATGTATCGACACACGGTGGAATCTGCTTGACCCCACCATTTGGCCCCCATTCATGACCTGATCGCAAAGGTACAGGAGAACAATTTACTCGACGTAATTTGATATTCTGAACCGGTTTTAATCGACACCGTTTCCCGGAGAGTGGTTAATTTTTCTATTTTTTTCATCTATCGCTTGGTATTCGTGTGTTTTTTTTGTAACTTTGAACAACCGCCACCAGACCGCAAACGCATAAAACATTTTTGCTAAAACGAAGCACGTATTTGGGTTGTTGTGCGAGAGTCTGTGTGTGTGTGTGTGTTTAATGGTTCGGAAGCATGTTTTCCGAAGCACAGTTTTCAACAAGCTCCTATCACGACCC
>JXWZ01002993.1:0-15496 GCA_000956215.1 Anopheles farauti No. 4 | reverse complement strand
CCTAACTTTTTCCAAAAGAGATATGCAGAAGTTTTGCTTATCGTAAACAGATAGATAATTTTTAAAAATTATGATGAAATAGGATGAAAATCAGTTTGATACTGCCTTTTTTTTATAGCAAATTCATTCGTAATTCAATCTTAGTCTAATCGTTTTTACTTGTTTACATAGGGGGAAAACCAACCAGTAGATAATTTAATCCTACCCAACTATAAACTATAACCGTTCATTATAATGAAAAAATACTGTCAAATTATTCAATACGATATGTAAAATAAATTACGGTGGAAACTCCTCCGTATGAAACTTGGTGAGACAAAAATCTGGAAACTCTCATTTGCTTCCCAAATTCCCTTTCTAGTTCGAAACCAACTACAGCGACATCAACAGGTTGTTTCAATCCACATAATTGAATCCGGCACCTTTAATACCCCTTACAATCGATCCATGAAGACGTAAACTATCGCTCTCTAAGCGCTCGCTTTGCAGCGCGGCTGGGTTTTTAATTATCCGAGCCTGATGTTCGGAAATTTAAATTAAAAATCAATCAACCGGGGGTGCTCTGGCTGCATCCTCCGCATTTTTCCATCCCCCGAACTAGGTCATCCGTATGGTTCGAGAGCGATTTTCGGCCCGTCATCACCAGCGATCGGTGGAAAAAGGCTTCCGCTGGTGAGTACAACCGACTCCTTGCGGAATCCTTGCCAGGGCGGCGGGGCAAAAAAAAAATGGCGAATAGGAAAAAAACAACACGCAAAAAGGACAATTTCCCATCGGAGAGGGGAAGCGACGTTTAGTATCGTTTTCTGAAAACGAAACGATATTTCTCTCTCACTCACTCTCTCCCCTGCCACGCGATTTGCTCGGCACACACACTCGAAACGAGCGCGCACGGGCGGGGGAAGAGGGGACGGAAATCGAGACGATTGCACTCGCGATATGAAAAGTAGGTCACGAGCAGGTGGCGGACGCCCCCCCGATTGCATCATCCGACCACCCCGCCCACACCACGCTGATTAGTGCCACGCGCGCCACCGAACCAGGCGCGGTTGGTAGGTGAACCCGCTCGACGGTCTGATAACTGGTTCGGTGTATGGGTGTCCTCGCCCATGGGAAAGGTCCTTGTGTTAGGTCGCTTTTATCGCGTGCTCCGTGCACTGGTCGGATCGGGATCCGCTATTTATACGCGCTTCTCATCCATCCTTCCTGCGGTGTGTGGTCATGCGCACCAGCTACCCCCCAGTACGAGTGCCACTTTATGTGTGTATGTATGTGTAAATGTATTTGTAAATAGCGCCACAAACAAAACACCCACATAAACCAAACTGCCAACGCACCCGAAAAATGATATTGGTTAAGGTCAAGTAATTGCCCTTTGTGCGCTCGGGTCTAGGACACGGCACGGGGCCAACCACGGCTCGACTCGAACGTTATTTACTTCCGCAACGTGAGCTTGAATTTTGGGTAGTATTTTTTTCTCTCTCTCTCGAGCGTTACACACGTAACGCACGTGACGCTTTACAAACTGTCAAAGAGATGCGTTACTAAGAGAAACAGTCAGAGTGTACTATGATCTTTTTTTTTTTAGATGTTTGTACTTCCTCACAGTTTCTTAAACATCTCGATATAATTTGAAAGAAAATATTGTTTGTTGCATGAAAATATAAACACACTTTTTCTTTGTTTGTTTCTAATTTCTCAATAAATTTTTTATTTGTACAAAAACAACCTCAAATTAGTTACCTAGTAAGCCCGTAAAAAGAGTTTACAAAACAGGGAGAAAATATCATGAGATAAAAATGGCGGTCAGTGCAATTGGGCATTGACAATACGGTTATCCGAACCTGTTAATACTGTTAATCAAAAAGCCTTAGAATAACTTTGAAATACGCCTCACGTTTTATAAATGTATACCCTTTTGGTTCATCGTCCTTGGCCCATCCGTATCCCGGCGATTCCAGCTCGCTAGTTGGTCTAAAATCTCTGACGTAGGTTGATTCTGAACCATGATTGCCACCAGAAGCACCACGTGGATGCTCGGGCTACCGGAACGCAGGACAGAATGGAAGAAACGCATGGAAGCGTCGCTGACCTACTTTTTGGCAGTTTTCGGTTAGCAACAAAGAGATACTATCTGATCCCCCGGTACCGGAGCAGCAGCAGCAGCACCAACCAACCCGATTCCAGCGTTCGAGAAACCAGGGAGCAAAACTCTGACGGTAATGGCCGCCGAGGTAAGGCCGTAGCGGAAGGCCGGGCCCTATGTACACATACAGCAGCATTCTCGGCCCCCGAGAGAGAGAGTGTGTGTACATGTGTTCCACGCAGGACCATTTCCACGGTTGTATCCTCGGCGTGGTTTTTGCTCTGTGTTGGTGAGACCAACGCTCGCTCCAACACACGCAAACGCTGCTAACGAAATCAGGAGGTCAGGAGCAAAACGGACCGACGGCCTCACCCACCGTGCCCCGGTGGCGAAAGTGTCAAGTTCAACGTTAGTATTGAGGTTAGGGTTTTGGGTACACTGCCACTAGGGCAAGGTTCGGTTGCTCGGACGGAGTTCGCAGGTCCGCTTGTTTCGTGTATCGATCTGTAAGTTATCATACTACAGCAAAGCACGCGTTTTACACTGCCAGAAAGGGTTTTTTTTTTGTTCTGTTGCCTAGTTCGTCGACAAGCGCCCACAACACATCCCGGGGAGTTCGCACGGAGCAGTGTGCTATTTGCGACTACCGATAACTGACCGGAAGCCATAGGACATGGGAGAGATTTTTAAAATTATGTTTTCCCGATGCAAATTTCCCGTTCAACATCGAACCAACAACAGCACTGGCAAATGGCACGATCCATACGTTGGATACACCCATACTTCCCACGACGGAAACGTTGAAGTGAATAAAAAAAAAGAGATGTTGCGAAGAAAAAGGTCATTCCATGGAAAAAGTTTATTAGAATTAGCAAAAGGAACGTAACCTTCAGGATGGAGGCTCTCCATCGGAGAGAATTTTGTGAGGTTAAATTTAGAGCCCTCCCAAAAAAATTCTTTGACAGCTCTCAGTTTGACAGATAAAAATCGAAATAAGCGCGTATGTCGTATGAAAAGGGATAGAATTTTATTTTTCCAACTACTTTAAATTTAGATCCGGACGCACTTAATAATTATTTACAGTACTTCATTTGGAACATGTGGAATTTTACTGTTAAACTTACACCGCTGGCAGTCGCATTCGCAATCGATACTGTAGGCGGAGGCTGTAGAGTGTGTTTGTATTTAGGAGAGTATTAAAAAAAATCTGTACTTACCGTCGGAATCTTCACCATAGCTGCCTGCGTCCTCCTCCGGGATCTTGATCTCGATCGCTTCGGTCAGATGGGCCGTGTCGTTATTTGCGGCCAGGGCGGAAATAACGACACCAGCACCGGAACCACCGGTCGGCACCCCCTCACTACTGCCGACGGTCGCAACCGCAACGGCCGTCGTGGCGGTAGTGGAGGTGCTGCCGATCGCGCACGAAGACGAAGGAATCGACGATGCGCAGGAGGAGGATGACGAGGAGGAGGAGGAGGCCGAGGACGATGAAGAAGTTGACGACGGGGTCGACGTGGAGGAGCAGGATGTGGACGAAGCGGGTGATCGTGTTGTGGTGGCCGCCAGGGGGGCTACCACCTGCACCACCGGCAGGATGGTTTCCGGTGCCGCGACGATCGTAATACTGGACGAGGACGAGGAGCTGGGGTGCTGCGGTGGCTGCAATGGGTCACCGCAGCCCAGCAGCGTACCGTCACCGACCATCGACACGACGTGCTCCTCGCACTCGTCCACGATGGCGTCGGTGGTGGTGATGGTGCTGGTGGTGGCGCCGTTACCGGTCAGACTGCCCAGCAGCGTGTCGTCTTCGGCAGCGGACGCCACGACCACCCGTCCACCGTCTATCACCGATTCCACGACGTCATCGGGCGTGAGTGCGAGCAGGGTAGCCGCAGCGACCGAGGTCACCGCCGTGCTGGTGGTCGTGATCGGGTCCTGACCGAGCAGCAGGTCCGCAACACCGCTCGAGCTGGCCTGAGCGACGAGCAGCGGTGACGTCCCGTGACTCGCACCGCTGACGATCACGTTCGTCGAGGAACTTGGCTGATGGTGCGGCTGGTGGTGATGCACTTGATGCACCTGTTGGTGATGCTGGTGCAATTGGTTTTGGTGATGAAGATGGTGATGATGATGCGTCTGCAGCTGGTGCTGCTGATGATTCTGGTCGTGCTGCATGTGCTGCTGCTGCATTGTGTGATGCATGCCAGCGCCGGTAACGATAATCTTGGTAGCCACTGTTGGCAGGTCGGGCGTTACGTGCTGCTGCAACGCCTGCTGGGAATGTTGCTGATGGTGCAGCTGTTGCTGCTGGAGATGCTGGTGCCCGTGGAAGGTCACGCTCGTGTGGTGGCCGCTCGTAAGCAGCACATCCTGCTGGACCACGATATCGTACGTGTTGGTGGACGCGGACAACGGCGATGACGTCGGCACACCAGGACCGGGCGTCGGTGACGTGGAGAGCAGCATCCCACCACCGTTTGCGTACACGATGTTCGTCGCCGTCTTCGATGTGGACGAACTAGCCGTCGAGGTGGCTTCTTCGTGCATAGTAACCAAGGAGCGGGAGGGGGGGTTCGTTTTCTTTTATCTTCGAGCAGTACCGACTTTGCTTTGGTTTCCTTTCACAAGGACACACGGACTTGCACACGCACACGCACACTTTTACATTCGCGACACTTGCACGGCGTGGCTGGAACTACACTGTTGCACAATTCTGCCCGCTGCAGCAGGAGAGTTATCACTTGAGCCGCCAGCTAGGACTGGGAGGAACGGGAAAATAAATGCAAGATTCTTACTGCTTCTTACTGCACCTTCAGGGCCATTCTTAAATGAATTAGACAACACTAACGCTGTGACACTGGGCAAATATACTGGGAAGTTTTTGGGGAGACCTTACTGCCCACGACTACACTTCGCGTTCGAATGCGGAGCACACCTGGGCATTCGAGGCAAATCGAGCCAATAATTAGGACACTTTGTGTGTGCGACGACTTTCGCCCCGTTACATGTACACACGCGCTCCAGGCCCCCCGCCCGTTTTTTACATCGAACGCTCACTGGCAGCAGCTCCACTAAATCCCCGGTCGGTAGCGAGAATTCGAGGACGTTTCCGTTGCTGTCGCTTTACAATGGTTGCGATGGCCGATTGCAGCGCACACAGCACACACACACACACACTCACACGCGCCGAATGCATCGTTACACCGAAGGACCTAGAAAATCGGAGCATACTACGATACACGCAGCGCTCACTACACAGACACACCTATTGCCGTATGTACCGCCTGGATGCTGGACGTTGCTGGAGCTGGTTGCTCATCCTTTCGGGGCCACGGTCAGGTGCAGTTTTGCAACCGGGTGCAGCATCCCACACATACTACACACACACACACACACACACACACACACACACACACCCAATCCAAGCCGTGGGACGCGGGACGTGGCACGGCGAAACTGCGCAAGTATATAGTTCAAGGTCGCCGGTTTTCCAAATGCACAAATGTTGCAACTTTCTTCTGGTTGCCAACCCGCTCGTCGCCTACTCCGCACTCCCGTGTGCAGCAAAAAGGCGTAGAGCGGAAGAACGAAAAGCAAACCACAACTTGACAGCTGTGTGGCGTTCCGGGATGCGTTACGCAGGCGTAACGCTCTCTCCTTGTGGAGGGTATCACTATGCGTTACTGGCGAGTAAAAAATAACACAGCAAACACACACAGACTGTGGCCACAAACACAACACACTGCTCGTTGCACTGAATGGAACATACCATTTTTCGGGCTCTTCGCATACTTTAGGCGAGCACTTTTGCATTTAACAACGATCGAGGACCGGCATTGTCGGCTACAGAACACTTCCGCACACTAGCTGGAGAGGGGATAAAACAACATACACTGCATTAGTACAGGAATGGCTGGGCACACGTTTCTGACGGATGCCGGAAGACTGCCTTCCACGCTCTGTTGTGGAACTGTTGCGACCAATCATACACACACACACAGCGCACAGCACGATGATAAAACACACAAAAAAACGATCCGATATATCGTTTGCTCACGCATCTTCCCGCTCATCTCACTCGTCTCGCTGCTCTCAGCCTCACTTGCAGTCTCCCCTGCTCACACACCGCACATTGACACATTGAAACAGTGACCTACACCTAACCGTTTTGCACCTTAGTAGATTGCGTGGGTGTAAATACACGGGCAAATCTAACACCAGCTCTCCACACACACACACACACACACACACACACACACACACACATACACGCGCACAGTGCATGACGAAAAATGCGCTTACGAAAGCGGACGAAACATTTATCTCACATCTCATCCCGGCACTCGCCGTGTTTCTCTCTGCACCCGATATCACTTTCGCTATCGGTTGTTTCTTTTCGTTGGCGCAATTTCGGTGTTGGGTAAAAGTAAACCCCTTGGGCTCTCACCCACACCGCGGGACACACCGGGTCGGAGGGGAGGAGGAAACGCCGCAGCACACGGGCACACACTACCACCGACAGGAACGGCACAAATTCGTCTGCTGCTAGCGACGGCTCCTGCTGACTCCAGGAGCTTCAACCATGGGAACGGCCCGAAAAGCGGTAATTCGTTGGAAAAAAACCCCCCAAAAACACATGCTCCTAGCTGATCTAAACACACTCACACACACAGCCGTTGCAGCCGGACAGGATTTGTTGAGGAAAAAAACAACGGCCGACGACACGAGCCTTCCGTGCGGCAGGATGTTATGTAGCGCAGACGGAATGTGTGTGAGCAACAGAGGATAAAAACACACGCACACACATCCACACACCGAGAACGTGCTAGCGCGTGCGCACATACACACGCTCTTCCCGATAAAAAAAAAGATACATCGCACAATTCACTACCACTCGCCGTCTCACTCTAGCTAGATGGAGCGGTGGCAGTGTGTACTGCGATTTACATACACACCGCACACTGTTTTTCTCCGCCGTCGTCACCGTCGGTGCGGGTGTTTTCTTTTCTTTTCGGGACTACACCACATCGCCGGGGCGTATGTAGGTCTTTAGGCCAAAGCATATTCCGCATTCCCTGTAACGAGCGTGACTGTGTGCGAGTGTTATGTGTTGGTCACAGGCACTTGCATTTTCACTACGGAGCGGGCAGGGCACGAGGCTGCGAGCTTACTTTGTCTCGTGTGGAAGCTTCAGAGTTTGACATTTCTAGCTCATCCCCGGGTGGAATAGTACCTCAATGGGAAGCATTTTACAAGATCGAACGCACAACGATGTAACTTCGCCTGAGACGCGCTAATTACTCACCCCCCCAATCGAGATTGGAAAGGGATGAAATTTAAATCCCCCCAACAAAAGAAGAAGAAAAAAAGTATCGCACAAACACACACGCGCGTTGCTAATGTTCTAAGAACATTCAAGCTCAACCATCGTCGCCGTCGTCCACTTAATACAGGCCCCATCGAAGAGTGGAAGTAGCAGCAGCCAGTCGGTCCATCGTCAACATCTGTGTGTGCGCGCGCGCTCGCTCGCTCGCTCGGCTCGCATACCAACGGGGTCCCACCGTCGCCGTATATTACGCATTCGTCGTTATTGAACTTCACACTTGAAGCGGTTGGTGTGAAGGTTGGCCGCTGCGGCGCGACGCTGGGGAACAGCCTCCCAATAATATAAACAACGTTGAGTCGCTTCGCAATGCCCCTACACGCGCTCGTAACCTGCCCGCGACCAATTTCCGCGTCCGTACAACGCGCCCATGCCACTGTATGTGTGGGGTACTGCTACGCGCCCCACACACAACACACCGAAAGAGGAAGTGTGTGCGAACATCGAAGCAATCTATCTACTCATACAAATGTCTACGGGACGGTTTAAGGTTTCGTTCTTTTTTTTTTAGCGCTTCACCGTACACACTGCGGAAAGGTCCCACGTTTTTGTGCCAAATCTTCTTCCGTGCGGTGCGCCGTTGTGTGTGGCGGCCGTCGCCTGTTGCTTGACGTTTTCGCTCGCAATTTGTTTTTTTTTTGCATTTTGTTGACAGAAGAAGAAAATATCATCCCAATTCCGGGTGAGAGATTCGCAACCGTCACGCTTTTGCTCACGGAGCGCTTCTCACAGCCTCTCACACAACGCAGCTGTCAAAAAAAAGTGTTGGAACTGGTGCCAGCTTTATTTTCATGCCCGTTTTGAGGAGGGGGAGCTCAATGCTGTGTATCGATTCACCCTAAATACCACCGGAAAGTGATTATGCACTGCTTCTAAACATAGGGGTGTCACCCGGCACAGTTGATGGAGGTGTCATCGATCAAAAATAAACTTGGGCATCTCGCAGCGCCTTTCGCTGCGATCGTTTCTGCAGCACACAAAAGAACTCCATGGGCCAACCATGCACAACCCCAAGCTGCACGATGATGTGATGATGCACAGACGTTTCTTCTTTCTTCTATCTCTACGTAAGCTCAGGGGGGGAGGAGAGCCCGAAAACACTTTCGCTCTCTTTCGTACGGTGGAGCATACCGTGTTGTTTTCTTTGTTGTGCCCCAAAATTTCGATACCTTCTTCGGCATTTCTCACTTTCTCTCTCTTTCTAATACACGCTCCCACTCACTCTCTCTATCGCTCTCTTTCTCGCTCGCACGCACGGATACACGCCAGTGCAAAACGCATCCTCTAAGCGCGTTTTATCTATCACACCTTTCGCTCTCACTCTCTGTGCCCTCTTTCCCTCTCACTCACTCACACACTGCTGCACGCGCGCGCGCGCGCTCGAGATACCAAAAAACAACGGACACACGGAAAAACACGTTTGTTTCACGGTCGCGCACGGAATGGATTCTAAAATATTTAGATATTTTTTAGAACGCGCGAACAACTACCGGCGCACCCCTCGCGAAAATCCCCCACCCCAGCGCAAACCGCACACACGGGCAGATGAGGGCCGGTGGTAGTGGTAGTAGACGAACCGCGGCGACTGCCGGCCACCCATACGCGCAAACAGAAAGCGGTGCCGGTTCGCTGTTTCCCCATACTATTTCGCAACGGGGCGTTGTGCGAGAGTGTGTGGGGATTTTGCATCACGGGTTTGTGAGGCAATTGCACAGTGCGGTTCACAATTAAGGCAACGGTGTGTGGAACGGTTCGAAACGGACAGCTTTAAAACGTCTCTGTTTTGGTTAAATTCAACGTAAACGGACACTTCAAGACAGGAAGAAAGAAAATCAACACATACTTCAAGAAATTCTAACTTTGACTGCCTTTCTCAAAGCGTAACACATTAAACGATTAAACTAATAAGTTTCAAAAAACCAAACAAAATGGCATAAAGAATTTGTTGAATTTATTTTTACCATTATTTTTTTCATACTCAATATAAAATTATGTTGCATTTCCTAGTATTTAATTAGGAACTTAGAATGGAACAAATACCATATAAACATCGGTTGGGATCAGATTTTCAACGTCATTACGGTTGCCTTTAGTTACCTATTTTTCCTTTTTTACCACGATAGTAATCCACAACACAAGACCAAAACCATGAAACTAATTGTAAGTGCGGTGGAAAAATATTCTAAAAGCGAGTTTTGAAACATATTTTCCCTTCAATTCATTCGATTGCGTTCGCCACTGTAGCACCGCGCAAAACTGTTCCAATAAATGCGAAACGGGAAGCGATGAGTGGCGAATAAAAAAATAAATAAAACTACACATTTATAGAATAAGCGGAAGGGAAGAGTAATACAAGCAGCGTAAAAAAAACGCAAAACTAAAACGCAACTAAACGCGCGCGCACACACTTGCGCACCGGTTGTGCGTATTGCACAAAAGATATCTCTCTCACGCGTCCGCTCCTGCTCTCTCCCTCTCGTTCGCTCTCAACGTTTGCGTCTACGTTCTTGCCAGACACGTGTTGCCATTGTGTTGGTATCAAGCGTCTCCCCACCACCTCCTTCTTTTTGCTTTACAAAACCCCTTTCACACACACACACACACGTGATGCCCTGGGCAGCAGGAAGAAAACGAAGCATGCCTCAGTGCGAAACGCAAAACGCTCAGAACAGTCAACACATGTTCGATTGTGTGTGAGCGGTGAGAATTTGAATGAGATGGGTTGAGGTTGGGGATCGAGGGAACTCGAGGGAGGGTTGAAAATTAGGTAAAGGAGAATTTTGCATACATCCACCAGCACCACCCATCTCACCCCTGTATGCCGTACCGTCTCGTGCATCATCACGATTGGGCTGGAACAATTTTTTTTTTGTATGAAACGTTACGCAGATTTATATGGTGTGAGTAATTAGCGCAACTCTCCCCCTCCCTCCTCCCCACACTAATCATTCAACCCAGCTTAACCCACTATGATAGGAAGAAAAGCCGTCGTGGCCGTTATCAAAACGGTCGGCGCAACTCGGCGCACTTCCTCTTCTAATCATGAACGTTTTTCGTGGAGCTCTCAAAAAAAAAACATACACACACACACAAACCCACATTCGCGATAAAGCCCTCGAAACTGCATCGCTCCACCGTCGGTGGCGGTGACCAACATTTTAAATGCACACAATCGGGTATGCGATAACGGCAACGCGACACACACGCACACGCAAGTTTTAGAAAGAAAGAAAAAAACAACAAGAACCTGAAATAAAAATGGAAGCACCGAGAAGAAACCATATTGTAAAACAACGATGGTGTTTTTTTTTTGCTGCACAAACACACTTTGCAACGATACTGAACAGTGGTGTGGCGGCAAATGACAACACCAGACAACAACAAAATCGCACATTCGCGTAGCGGTAGTGTCAGTGTGTCCGGTTTCTAACACGCACATCCAAAATCAGCCGCGGGGTGGGTCTGTAAAATCATTTCGCACACCCCGATCGAGAGGCGCCTGCTGCTGGTGCTGTTGCTGTTCGCTCCATGTGTTTTCCCCATCCCAGAAGGTTGGTATTACGATTTTATTCGTCTGTACACACATACTCACTCCGTGCGTTTTGAAATATCTCCATCTCACTTTCACTTCCCCGCACCATGGAATTGGTAATGTGGTAGTACCGAGCGTTCGTATAATAATAGTAAGAACAAAAGGGGGATGTACGGGAGTATTTAGAGGGGAAAGAAAGAAAATTCATGTGAGAGACAGAGCTACTGCGGGTATGTTAGAAAGGGAGAGAGCGAAAGGGCTTTACAAAGAACTGATGCAGGAAGTGTGGTAGTGAGAGTAAATAGGTGCAGGAAAACGTGTGTGTGTGAGAGAGAGAGCGAGTGTTCTTCTTCGCCGAAACATACTGACACACATAATCTTGATCATGGGGCATGTGCTCTCTCCTTCCCCGTTCCGGCCGATCCCATCGTGCTATTCACTGTCACTGTCAATGGGGCAAATGCGCATAAAAGGGGTCGTCAGAAAAAAAGGGAAAGGGGACGGTAGAGAACGCTCCCTTTCATCGGAATACTCTTCTTGCTGCCCCTTTCCACCAGCGATAGGCTGTTGGAAAAGTTTCTTGAATACAACAAGCGCAATGGAATTCCATAACAACTCAAACATAGACAAAAAAAACACCTAGTGCACAAAGGATCTGTGCAAAATAATGAATTTAATAACAAAAGTGACGGACATTTATGTGAAACAAACGGATTTCTTGCCATGTAGACCTTTGAAATTTGAAATTTGCTTGATCATAACAATTGTTCCATCCAATCTATGTGCGGCATTTTGCATAATACTTTACGGCTCAATTTTTGAAATTTTGGTGCATCTTTTGGAATATTGAATATACATACATACATAATACATACATAATATAAAACATATTGTATGTTGAAAAACAAAATCGGCTTATAAATCACCTAAGAGACTTGTAACACAAATGTATTCAGTTTGTTATTAAAAACAAAATATATGACCATAAGACCTTACCACTGTGAGGAGCGAATAATTTTGTACCTCGCCTAAATGTATGCAATTCTGATTAATCTAGCTCTCTCATACGATTTGTCGATTAAACTTATTTCGTTCAACTATATTTTATCTTTAGATAAAAAAATTACCAGATGTGTTGGTTTCTTAAGAAAATATATATTCTGTTACACCCAGTCTATGTGATTTCAGGTTTGTGATAGTGTATGGATTTTAATAGGAGGAAAAAAAACGATAACGAAAACTAGAAATAAATGGTCGAGTAACGCTGCACACTTTCTCGATGATACACAAGCACTGGTACGATGTTGGCAAAAAAAAACAAAGAACAGTGACGTTTGCGCTTACGCCTGCTGCTTGGCAGCTTCGATCATGTTGCGCGAGATGATCAACCGCTGGATCTGCGAGGTACCCTCGTAGATCTGGTAGATCTTCGCATCGCGCATCAGCTTCTCCACTGGGTACTCGCTGTTGAAGCCATTCCCACCGAACACCTGCACCGCGTCGGACGCGATTTTGTTGGCAATGTCGGACGCGTAGCACTTGGCGATCGATGCGTAGTAACTATTCCGACGGCCCTGGTCTACCTCCCATGCCGACTTCATTGTGATGAGACGCGCCGTTTCGACGCCGATCGCCATATCGGCCAGCATGAAAGAAACGGCCTGGTGGGCGGCGATCGGCACACCGAACGTTTTTCGCTCGAGCGAGTACTTCAGCGCTTCGTCCAGGCAGCGTTGGGCCAAACCGACCGCACCGGCTGCAACCGGTGGGCGTGTCTTGTCGAACGTGCCCATCGCAATCTTGAACCCGGCACCTTCGCCGATAAGCACGTTCTCCTTCGGCACGCGCACATCCTCGAACGTGATGCCACGGGTGTCTGACGCACGCTGGCCCATGTTCTGCTCTTTCCGGCCAGGTGTGAGACCGGGTGTTTCGCGCTCGACGATGAAACCGGTGAACGCCTTCGAGGCCGGACACTTGGGGTCGGAATTGGTGCGAGCGAGCACAAAGTACCAGTTGGCCACGCCACCGTTCGTGATCCACATTTTCTGTCCGTTCAGGATGTACTCGTCGCCCTTCTTTTCGGCGCGGGTTTTCACTCCGTTCACATCCGAGCCCGCACCCGGTTCCGTCACGCAGTAGGCCGCCACAAGCGGTTCCTCCAGCAGTCGGCCGAGATACTTCTTCTGTTGCTCCTTATTACCGGCCAGGATGACGGGTGTTTGCTACGAAAGGAAGTGAGATGGTGATGTGAGCATACAGAGTGGTCACTTTCACCGGTAGAATACATACCCCCAGACCGCTGGCTTCGATGGCGGTCATAATGCCCGTACAGCCGTACGCAAACTGTTCCGCCACCAGGCAGCTCGTCACGATTGACATTTCGGTACCACCTGTGAGAACGAAAACATCGGTTAGCAATGTTTGAACGTGTGAATGCACATCCCGAATGACACTTACCAATATCGGCAGGAATGTGGCTATTGGTCAGACCAAGTTCCCACGCCTTTTTAATGATGGCCCACGGGTATTCACCGGTCTTGTCGTGATGGGCCGCAACCGGAATAATCTCATCGCGAACAAACTTTTTGGTCAGTTCCACAATTTCGCGTTGCTCGTCGGTAAGCGCAAAGCACGGTCCGGTCGGCGAAACGTCGAGAGCCGGGGCCGCTTTCGACGAAAGTGCACGGCATGCCGGACGAGCGGCAAACTTCATAAACTGCAAAGCGATGTAAATTGTACGAAATGGTTAGCTTCATAGGGTGAATGAATATAAGATCCAGGAATTCAAAATAGCACAATAGGAATCGAGAGCCCTTATCACTGCCAAGGACTGCGGGATCACAAGACTACCCTTTCGGTTCAGATAAGACACCGTGTGTAACCGGTTTTATCAATCTATCGAAATAGGACTTAAATGCAAATCCCTGAAACAACCCACTTTGGGGGACTTAAATGTACTTAAACAGTCTTTAGGTAGCTTACGGTATGTCATGCTGTGACACAACTTTCACCGCCGGTGCGGATTCGTCGTGAAAGAACATTTTTCCTTTCGCGCAATGAGACTTTGGTCAAGCGATAAGGGAGCAACCGGTTAACAATATTGACTCGCGATAGTAACCCTTCGTCAAGGAGTGCAAAGTCCACGCGAACTTGTTGTATTTCGCCACCGCAAGCAACCCTCCCACCCCACCGAATGATCAAAGGTCACATTAGCAAAAAGAATAGGGGAAGTGGGAAAATTCGCGCAATAACTAGCTACTTCATTTACCTGCGACAGTGCCATAGTTCAATATTTTACTTTTCTTTAATAGCTGCAATAAAATAGCACAACGAAAAATTGACACAGTTGACGCGCTTTCTATGCTGATAAGTTTTTTTATTTTTATGTTTTCTGTTGTATCGTGTTTTATAGATTTGTCGAAACCTAGTCGAAATGGAAACCAGCTTCCACAGTCGCGGAGAAATAGCCCATTTGCAAAAGAGGGCCGAAAAGACCAGTTTTGTCTGTTTATTCCCTGCAGTTAAAAAGTTAAACGTGAGTCGAAGCCCTACTAGCTTGACGTGCCGAATGATAGTTATAGCAAAGTCAAACCAGTTTCATTTTATTGACGGCATATCAATGATCAATCAAAAATTCATTGTCAATCAACAATATAACACATTCCTGACAAGCGGTTTATACGAGCAGCCATTTGGGACTACGAACACAAATACATTTTTATATCGAGAGAGGATTACTCAACGAATAAAGTCTTTAAAATGCTCTAATCCAACTAATGCTCTAAAATGAACTAATCCATTCTTCTTTTTATTACTAAAATTATAAGCAGAAGTCAATTAAAAGAAGTGTCCGAAGATATAAAATTATACTCTAAAATTATTTGCACAATGTTTATTTAACAAATATTTTCTCAGAAATCAGATCACTACAGAAAATTGACAGCTAGCTCGTTGACGAGGAGTATGTCGTCATAGGGTGAAACGGGGTGAGGAACACAAAACATGCGAGTGTGTGCGAGAAACCGCAGAAAATAAGAATGTGTTTGTGTTCCTGGTGTAGTTTTGAGTGAGTATTTGATATTTTTCCTATTTTTCCTGTTTGATGGATTTCACTTTTCGCTTCAAGTATTACATTATTTTACTAACTAAGGCTGGAGTTACTGCTCCATCGGATGCGTTTTTTAAACATAAGGTATAAACTTTTTTATGAATTTGACAGAACTCGTACGTATATGAGTCATATGACTCTAATTGGGGCTTATGAAAGTTTATTTAATATGGGCGTTTTTTTTTAAATTAATTTTTAAGTTTATGTAACTTTCAAGGTGACAATTAAGGCAGATAAACCGAAGAGCCGATAGTAAGTCCATATAACAGACGAAATAATAATTTCGTTAGTTTATAATTGCAAAAACAAAATATCATGAAAAATAAAAAATTCAGTCTCCTTTCTCATATAGCGAGGTTGTTTGGATTCTATTTCGGAAAC
>JXWZ01002988.1:0-16933 GCA_000956215.1 Anopheles farauti No. 4 | reverse complement strand
ATGACAAATCTGGAACGTCATGTTGTAAAACATTCGAAACGTTTTCACGCTTCGGTATGTTGGAATCTATCAGTTTCAAAGTATCAGAGCTATACCAATCGATTAATGACTAGACGTGAGTCATGAGTCAGCTAGGAGTTTTTTTTGTTGCACACGGTACAGCGCAGATGGAAATCGCTACTTTAGGCCGACTCTTTACCAACCTGTGATGGTTTTTCGTGTAATTGCTATTAAAGGACAGATCTTTGAAGGGTTCCCCCCACACACGAACCATGATGTACGCCTAACCAATCTCTTGTTATGCCTCTCCAAATTGTATTTTTGTATGGCAAAGAAATAACATCTAAATTCTACAATGCCGGAACAGTTCGAGGATCTTACATTATCTAACTATCCGCTTTCCTGCAATAACCTACACATACAGGCATACCAGGGAAATAATACTGTTTAATGTTCTCTCTCCTTCGGAGAAACGAATCAGGTGTCCAGCAAGTGACCAGCAGTAGCACCACTCATCCCACGGTAAAACCAATTGCAAATGAATAATGCAATTTAGAGATAGAGAGTGGTAGATCGTTGTCAGAATGAAAACACACAAAATGCGCTGATAAGCAGCGGCATAATGTCGTGGCGGAGGGAATGTTAAAAAAAAAAAGAGACAAACAAGAAAACACAGACACATACAAAACACATAAGTAAGAATCAAAATTTAAACAGCATAAATAAAATTGTATCACACAAAACGACTAAAAATGGAGAAAATCGATCATTCTATCCAATTCTTGCCAGATGTCACCAAATAGTACTTGGGTGTATACCGAACGTTAACATAATTTGCATCGAATGTTTCATAATTGGTATCTGGGTAGTTACTTTCATTTTTATAAGTTTAGTCCCTGTTTTTCTTTTTAAATTATCTTCATTGCTTAGAAATAAGACCGGCTTTTATAGGAAAGGTTTGAGCACAAGCTATTGAAAAAATCATGTTTGTTAGATGTTTAAGTTCCTCTCTCGACGCGTGATGTAGAAGAGAGAATAATAAAATTCTCCATACTTTGCTGTTGACTACACAAACGAAAACAAATTGAACGTAACGTTAGTGTTATCCAGTCCCTTTCCCGTATTTGTTTTTTTTAAAGGACAGTATAAGTACGCACATATCACGTGCGTTTACCTCTCTACGTAACAATGGTTCCTTCTCGTCTTACAATCACATTTAGCTGGCCGCATTTTTCTTGTATCAATCCTTTTTTGTTGTTGCCTATCTTAAACTTATCATACTAATTTTTGCACATGTTTTCGTTTGTTGCCTATGTTTCGGTGTAGGTGGCTTTCAGAAGCTCATCAAAAGCAGCAAATTTTAAAGAACATTTAAGCGACGGGAAGAAAGAGAATCGACCGTTCTGTTGTGTGTTGTGGGTGTGTGTGTGTGTGAGCTGGTATGTGATGTGCGTGTGTGCTGATGCGAAGCAGTCGATCACATTGGAACGTCGAATAATGGGCGAACAAGTGGACCAGAAAAGTTGTTTAGGTTAGAGCCATGCCCTGCCTTAAAAAAAAGTTTTGCAAGTGCGTATGTTCCGCCACGGAACGATTATTGGCGAGCAAGAAGGCGCGTAATGTTCAACAACTTCGCGAACACTGAAATTCCCGCGCAATCGGAACCGGAAGCGAAGCTCTGGAATCGGTCACACTTACTCGCCAGTTGCGAGGATTTTTCACACCGGGGGAACCAACTCTCGGCAGCATCAGAAACTGGCAAGCGGCAACCTTCTCAGCACCACACATTGCGCAACATCATCCACCAAAGCGTTTATATGATTTCTATTCTTTTTGTGAGTATCCATATCGCTCGTCTCTATATCTCTAGCGCTGTTTTTTTTCTTTATTATGCTTTCGTATGCCTACTTTCCTTTTCCCCTGTTGTTATCCTTTTATAAATTGTGTGTTGTGGTGGTTTAGTGGTTGGTGCTGTTCATAACATGTTTCTATGCCCGGTGTGTTTGCGTTTAGCCGGTTGACCGACACTGGAACTGGATCTAAAATTCCGTCTATCCGTGTTCATCCTTTTGCTGTTTCCTTTTGCCTTTCGGAACAGGTAGAACAAACGCACCATGCTACTCAAACGGACGGGCGGTAGCTTCGGTGGTGTTGCCTGCGACCTATTCCAGCTCTTTATAATCGTGAGCAGTTTTGTTTTGTTTCTTATTATTTTTGTGTTTTTTTTTATTTCGCCAAATGGGCAATCTCGTACGCTGCAGGATCATATAACCTGGTGCTAATTTTCATTCATTTTCATTCTTGTGATGGTCACACAGCTTTCAATTTAAATTTTTTGGCACATTGAATACACACTGCTTTGACCAGTTTAAAACAAACGTCCTATTTCAAATTGAAAGAAGATTGAGTATTGTGTAAAGTGTCTTATCATTTATAACATACTGAAATCTAGTTCTTTACACGTAAAAGTAAGTCATCTTACTTCGTTACGTGAAGTATGAGCTACTGTACGTCCGCATCGAACGTCCCGCAAGCGTACGAGTTTGCTAATGTAGCTGATAGGTTATTTGATTCTGTGCCCGCTATTATTTGCAGTACATTGCCATCCTGTTTGCTCGTTTACTCGTTTCCTCTTTACATTTCTTCTTCCGAGTTGATATGTTTTTTTTCTTTCGTTTGTTTAATCTACTATACACTGCACTGTATTAATGAACGGTTTGGTAATGAAACTGCGTAGGATGTTCGATGATGACAGATCATCATTTGGTGTGTTATGTTGTTAAATCACTTAAAATTAACGTCTTGTGCGGTGTAGGAGAAAGTTCATAAAACATGCTTCAACAATAGAGCGTCCACTTCCGAATATGTTTGGTGCTGTCCACGTTTACTAATGCGTGCGTTTCTGTGCTTCCTTTCTGTCTACCGCGTAAAACTGTCTTCCGAAGGTTAACGTATTCTTGTCTTCTATTGATATTCCGTCTCTTCCTGTATGCCCCGTACTGCTGCGTCATTCGGCAAAAGTTTATTTGTCCGTAAACTTCCTTCCGTTGTTGCTGTGTGTGTGTGTTTTTTTTCTATCCCCGCTGTGCTGTTTCTTCATCTTTTAATGAGAGATAGAGTGGACGTATAATAGCCAAATTGCGAAGCCTATAAAATTCCTATCCTTGCAGCGATTCTCAGGGCGCTATAGTGGATGAAGTCTGTCAACCAAAAGTGCAAAACATCGCAAAAGGGGAGAAAGGGGAGACAGAAGACCGTGGAACGGTTGCATTAGAAAACTAAAAACGTATTACTCTACTCACACCCTCTAGTATTTCGGTTCATATTTAATGTACTCATCAAAATTTTACTCACTGCGACTTTTACCAACCACCACACCAGATCGGACTTTGTTTGCGTTGAAAATTTTTAACGTTGATTAAAAGTATTACATCATTTCCAACGTTGTTTGAATCGTTTATTTTTAGTTGTATGAATTATGTTTGAAAGAAGAACCTCAGCGATCAATTTACGATGTGATAGTACCAGTTCTCGGCTCTCGTTTCTACCCTCTCGTCCTATGTGAAGTGCTCTACAAAATCATCTTGTATCGTGGAATTGTAAGCTTAGTTAACATCGACGTTCGACGAGATAAGATACAGCGGAAGCTGATAAACGTCATGAAAGCGAACGGGTACTACAAGAAAGAACGTATATGCAATCCGGCCTACCGACTTGTAAACTTAATTCCGAATTCCGAGTTTTCCTTATCACACCGGATATAAATGTGTCCATGTATTCTGTTGGCAATTCCTACTTCTTATAGCATTACCTCACAGGGAGGAGTGTACGATTACCAAATTACCAAAATAATAATAGCAGTGAAAAAAAAGCTGCTGACTAACATCATTCCATCGTTCGCACTGACGAGCGGGCGTACGCACCGCCCCCCATAAGGTGGTCGCGGTGACAGCAATTCCCTTTACAAACGACACCACGCTAAATGGGTGAACAAGCGGTGTACTAAAAAAATTGATAGTAAAAAAAACAAACCTCTCGGCGCACATTGCACGCTGGATTTGCATATTCAATTATGAAATTGTTATCGCCTGCCATTCCACGTCAATTGCTGGGGCAATATGTAACGTGAATATTTTGCTATATTTGTTTTCATAACGACGCAGTGTGAAGAAAATTGCATACCTTCTCTGAAATGCGCTAAGGATATTATTTGAATACTTGCCATAAAGGCATTTGGTCTAATCTAATTGCAGGTGAGCTATGTTGTAACTGCATCTTTTAATTTTTTTAATTTAATCTCTTCCTTGCACCTAACCTATTGTTATAAAATTTGTCACACATCCGGATTGTGCACTCCATACATTCAAAAATGTGTATAAAATGTTTAAAACCAGAGCGTCCAAAAATTGTACTGTTGGCTGTAATGTTTTATTATACATATGCAAATGAATATAAGATTTGCAATAGTTTCTCCTAAACCGGTGTTAAGTCTTTAAATTTCAGTAGAGTAAACGTGACAATAAAAAGTAGAAGGGCGTAGTTCTTTTGTCTCTGCTTTTGCTTATCGTGGTCGTCTACCCTTTTTGTGCGGTTGTAGCTCACGCACCCACTGTTCCCTGATTTATTGTACATTGCATATTAAACACCTCTGTAAGAGCCGTTGCAAATCGAAAGACAGCAGTGCACTTAAACTGTTCTGCTCAATCGCTGTTGGACACTGTGCATATGATCAATTTTCGTACATCTTCTACTCATACACAATACCCGAACGCACCTTTCTGACGTCGAACGAATCACCCGGCTCGGGCCTGTGGCTCCGGGACGTGATGTGTTTGACTAACCATCTCTGCGGCCGAGTCGTGCCGTGGTCTCCCATCTGCAGACGATCGGTGATTCGCCAGACAGCTTCTTCCGGGTTCGCCAGAAAAGAATAGTACCTCAGCGCCAAACAAAGGGACTAACGCTTATTCCCGCAGGTCCAGGTATAAAACCATCGATTGGCGCGTTAACAAGCAACAAACGCAGCTCCGACATCAACTGATCAACTGAGATCGAATTCGGGTTCCAAGGATGGCAAACACTTGGCACATTCTGCACTGTGTGGTCGGCATTTGGTTTCTTTCGCATGGAACCTACACCGATGGGAAAGACTTGCGTAAGTGGGTTTTGTGATAACTTTATGATAGCTTTTCACTAACACACCTTCCGGTTTTAGCAAACAGTTTTGAGAAGTGCCATCGAAGCGATCCCCAGTTTGATCAGTGTCTGCGGAGCGCTGTGAACGGAGCGATCCTGTTGCTAAAAGATGGTTTGCCAGAGTTTGGTATCCTGCCGCTGGATCCCCTCGCCGTTGACTCACTCTCGATTGAGCAGGGTGAACCATCGTCGCCGATTAAATTGAAGCAACATTTCACTGGCGTACGCCTCAGTCATCTCACCGAATCCAACATCGTGAAGTATCGGTAAGTTTTTCAATTCAAATTTGCTTTACTAATCCAAAATTGAAATTGTTATAAATGTGTACTTTTTTTTTTGTTCCACACCCACGCGCAGAACGGATCTCAAAAAGCTAATCATCAAAGCAGAGGCCATAACGCCGCAGGTGCAATTTGTCGGTAACTACACGATGGACGGTCGCGTGTTGGTGCTGCCGATCACTGGCAAAGGTTTGGCAAACATTACACTTCACCGGCTGAAGACACACCATGAACTGATCGGAGAGCTTGTGGAACGGAATGGCGAACAGTACATGCACATTCGCAAGTATTTGGTGCACTTCGAACCGAAGCTGGTAACGTTCCACTTCGGAAATCTTTTCAACGGAGATGAGCGGCTGGGTAAGAAAATAATGAATGTTAAAGCTCCCTAGCATGAAGGTAAAACTTTCTGTTGATTTTCTTTTCTACAACATATATTGTTAAAAAAGAATTTCACCAAAAAACAAGAACTATTTCCAAGTCGCTAAGATTTGATCATATCTACATCGAAAACAATAGTTCATGCTAATTACCATTCGATCAAAATATGGGCCTTCAGACGAGCAACTGTTTAAGCAGAACTAACGAGAACACCGTTTCCATTTTAGGAAAAACTATGAACCAGGTGCTGAACGATAACTGGGAGGTTGTGTTTCGGGAGCTGCGTAGTTCATACGAGGATACGTTCGGATACATTTTCAAGAAGATATCCAACCAAATCTTTCTCAAGGTACCTATGAATAAAATCTTTCCCGAATAGTTTAGCGGGCTAAGCGAGAAGCAAGGAAGGCGTAAAAAATATTCGATCGCAAGAAAATTGTATGATGACCTTAAACTGGCGTTTGCTGGAGCCTATTATTCGGCCCATTCATTTATTTGTATTCTTCACATTGCGGTATACTATGCCATACATATATTTATAAAAAAACATTACGTGTATTCTTAGTGAACAGTGGATCTCAAGAACATGCTTTTGCGTAGAGTGTAACACAAAGTTAGGTAAAAAAATATGTATCATTTTCTTTGTACTAACTTCATTATTGTCACATTAAAACCAATAGTCTCTCGTAATGATTGCAAAGCATATTCTTTTAAAAACTTAAGTAAAAATCATTAAAATCGTTAGTATTTGGCAATGGCCATGCAAAGTACATAAGCACAATTAAAAATATTAAAATCAGACAAAACGTCATGAAACTTACATGCTGGGATTTTGGGATGGGAGGAAGAGGTGTGGGTTCGGGTACAGTTAACGATAACATCACTGTCAGTGTTTGCTTGGAGAGTATACCGACATTCTATCATATTGGATGGTTTCGTATTTGATACATGTTATCTGTTTTTGCTTTTGCGTAAGATTGAATCACACCCGTATATGCGGGTTTATCTCCGGAATAACACCACAGTTAATTATATTTCTTTTGGGGAATGGATTTGGTATTATTTTCGTCTTGTACGGTTGTGTCTAAAGGATGTTGCTATAACGAGTATATGCTTAATGCGCCTACGGCTCACAGCATGTTTCCGTTGATGGAATCCGTTTTTTTTTACACGACACTGATGCAATAATAACAGCATTATAACAGTACAATAGTAACAACGTGGTTTTGCGTGGTGTAAAGATTGTTTCCCCTTCTTGGTTCCTTGTGTTGATGTCATTTGAGCAGATGCTATATTTTTTGGTTTAAGATCGTTTTTTTTAACAATTGTATGTTCATTTAATGCAGTGCTTTGAACATAATTTTTAAGCGATCATGTGGAGCTCCTACATGGAACACGGGATGCCCATCCTGGTCGAGATAGTCATCGTACTTCACTTCGTGGCGCGTGACAAAACCAAGCGAGGCTGCTACCCGTTGCGAAAACATACCAGTTGCATCCGTTTTCATTATCTGCGAAAAACATAGTGCGTTACATTCCCAGACGCTGCGGTGCTACTTGTTTAGTTTAGCACTGATCTCTACCTACCCGAAATCCATGGGAACGTGCTACTTCCTCGCTCTTTCTCATCAACTCCTTAGCCAGTCCTTGACCTCGAAATCTAAAAAAAAACAATTGAGATGAAATGTTCAACGGTGGCCAGACACTGTGCAATTTCACGTCCCAGTTACGAGCTTACTTTGAGTCCACCGATAAGATTCGAATTTCAAAAATGCTGTCCACAGAAAACTCGCCAAACAGATCTATCTTGAGATTTTCCTCGTACAGAAGGGTGAAAATCTTTCGGAATTTTTCATCGTCTATTTCGGCCAGCCTATCCAGAGCCCGACCCGTATCATCATTGCCGTGCAGTATACCATTAACAACGACTCCAGCTATCTGTTGAATTGTGGGATAGAAATTATTGCATTCCTTCTCCTTCTTAACGCCGAATACTTCTAGACCGCACGGCACGTTTACGATGCTGAATACCTACCTCTCCACTGTTCGTGACTGCCATGACACTTATACCATCGCGTAAGCTCGACAGGCTATGCTTTTCCAGCAGTGTATGGCCGTCACCGGGACGACACAAGTTCACGGCCTTATTTAAGGGCTCGTCCGCAAAAAATGTTTGACGGAGATGTTGAATAACCTCCGGAAACCAGGGTTCGGTTATAATCTCCATCCGTAAACAGTTACTGTTAGCTAACATATCTGACACGTTATACGACAACACCGAAACTTTTAAACTGAGCTGCAAAGTTACACGTACGCAAACAAAAAACGAATCGCTTTCTTAGGCCTTAAATTTTTGGCAAAGCTACCCCACAAACACTCTTGAAGAATACGTGATTATATCGAGAGATTTGAATAGTATCCTCAGTATTATGCAGTACTAAGGGTTCTTTAGAATGAAAAAACCTTATATCAAAGGACAATTTAAAGGACACTACCTACTGTACGTAGCAACCGATATCGATTGAACTTTAAAGGAACCGCAAATAATGCTTTGCCACTTCGTAAAAGAAAAGCGACCAACGCGCGTGCACTGCTCCAGCGTAGCTCACCACAAAATGAATAATCCTGCGAGGAGTAGGTCCTGTTCTGACAAGGGATCAATTCCAAGCAATTCAAAAGGACGAGTAGAATGACAATGATATTTCTGAGCTGTAAAGGGGGTGATTGGACGTGGGGCATGCCTGGGACGACACAACAATCCCTTTTACGCACTTTCTACGCATGTCCTGGTTTTTGTGAGACTCCCTTCCCCCAATATGTTTGCCATGATGCAAGAGTGAATCGTGAAGCCGACTATTCTCTCGCGTGTGTGTGTGCCGTGCCTCCGCTCTCCGGAAGAACGACGTAACGCAAGGTTGAAAGACCGGTATCTGGACGAAGGACGTACGAAGGTTTTTGATCCGAACCCAGGACAACGCTTTTGGAGGCTCGCCTTTCAACAGGTGGTTCGTGTGTGGTACTGTTTGCTTTCAAGCTGCACTAGGCATTGCATGCAAGCAGGCGTACAACTAACGTACCGCTGTAACAGAAATTTGTTACAGCAGTTGCTCCGAGGAATGAAAGCTAACGTTAAATAAGACAAGCTTAAGGCATTAAGAATGTTTATTTTATTTATTGTTATGGATTATATGTAAAAGGTAATAGAATTAATTGATAATTATATGTTAATATCATCACTAAACCCGCTATGTTTTTTCTCTGCATATTGTACCACTAGGATTGTTAAATCGCACGTTGACGTTGTTACCATGGTGATGGGATGGTACGAAACAAATAGAGTTGCAAACATTTTCTGGGGTGTTTTATTTTATTTTTCTATAAATAATCGTTTTCGATTTGATACTAACTTCTCCATGTGTTTCAGCAAAAAGAAGTCGTGTTTTGAACAGGTATTACGTTTAACGTGTGAATTTCATTAGAGGAGTATTGCATGTGGTTTAATATATTTTTAGGCGCTACCGTAAGAATCACAGTACCGCAGGAACATCGTCCGAACATACTCAAATAAACAACACAGAAACCGTGCAAACGCGTTCGCCATCAAACCTTTCCACACCGTAAGTGGCCGCTTTACTAACTTATGATTCAATCTAGCTAAAATATAATCTATCTAGATATAGCCAGTACATTGCGCGCTTAATTCGTTAGAAATCTTACTTCGCCGTAGAAAGCTACAGAAATAGCCCTTCGCTGCTCATTGGATGGTGTATTTATGTGGTATTTGCGCTATGGTTTGTTGTTTTTCTACGCAATTAGCTACTTATTATGAGCAATATTCATTATACATGCTATACCCTGCGAAGCGTCCGAGCGAATGTCATGGCTGTTATGGCTGCTGCCAGCGGCATCGACAGTAAACTACTGCGTAGTTTTATACCGGAACTGTGTAACCGTTCGGTGCTAGTTGCTGGCTCGAAAAAGCCATCACTCTTGTCACGCATCATTTCCTGTCGATTGCGTAAGCTCTCGGTGCCGTCCTTAAACAGCACGTCACTTCGCCCGTCGAACGAACCGTACAGATTGAATGCTTCCGCTTTGAAACCGTTCTGGCGCCCGAATAGTTTATCGATGTCCTTGATCGCGTTGTAAATTTCGTTTTCCCGTCGCACGATCGTTTCGTTTCTGATCATGATTCGTCCCACCGACGTCCAGGCGAGATAGCACAGGGCGTTGTGTTTGACGGGCTTGTTGAAGGGACAAAATATCGTCCAGTCCTGCTGGTTGACTCCAGTGGAGTTCTTCATGTTTTTGAACGTTTCATAGCTCACAAAGGCTACCTCTCCGAGTCCGTCCTGTAGACAACGCATGGCACCATCATCGCCATCGTATACCGCGGAACAACGACTTGTACTTTTCCAGTTGCATGAGCTGTCGGAGAAGAAGGTACGCACGTCACCTATCGAGTGGTTGCGTAGGGCGGTCACAACGGCTGTATGTGCTGCACCTTCGTACTGCGGAAAACAGGCTTTACGATTGCGAAGATCTAAGCGGCATGCGAGTAGAGAGAAATTTATGAGCATTTCTTTACTGAAACACATTCGGTTTAACTTACCATATCCCGATCGTAAACCTGCCCCTCGTGCAACCACGGCCACGATCATGTATTTGTGTAGAGCGTTCGACGAGTACTCGTGAAGTATCGACCGTAGACCATAGTCTCGATGTGCTCGCATAGCATTGTCCTGATTGACGATCACTACGTCCGCATCCTTGGATCGCACCTTAGCCAAACACTGATCCAAGTTGTCCGTGCGAATACACTGCAATCCCGGCTCGACGCCGTACACACTGGCTACCTCCTGCAGCCACGAGCACTTGTACAGTTCCAGCAACGACTTGGTGCAGAACACGATCGACCGACTCGGATTGCAGCCACGATTGTTGTAAGCGTCCTGAAAACCGACCGCCTGGTCAAGATAGGTATCCACGGGTATGACGGTGTCAAGGGTGGTGATGTTGACGTGGTACGTCTCGAGCACCATCAGCAGCGCATTTTGCCAGCTGTTGACGTCGTCGTGCGTCAGATGCGCAACCAAGTCCTGTACCTCCATTGCCACTTTCCTGGTGATTAAAGGTGATTGAATCGATTGATTTCCGTGTGCCATGCGTTATCTAAACCGACCACCTCACTTACGATTTTGCTGCAATCGCAGGCCATGGTTTCGACACCCAAACACAGGGTTTACGAGTGTTCAGCGGCTGCAAATGTCCATCGGGACAGAGGAAGCTGTATTCGGCGGGGTTAGCTTCCGCTGCAAGCCCTGAAAATCCAAAATGACTTCGCACATCGTCCAACCGGGCCCAGGCCACCTCACCAGCACCACTCGTCAGACAGTACAGCGGTCCACGTCGGCCCCAATGCTTGTCACCGATTGCACACTGATAAGAATTGTAGCACAGCTGACACAGCGAAGGATATTTTTTCTCTATAAGTACAAATGAATCCAATGAGACATGGTAATGAAAGTGATGTAATGTATGAAAATACTTACTCAATCGACGATCCTCGACCGGATCCGGTACCCATGGTCCTGCCCGGCACGACGGTCCGAAGAAGGAGGAAACGGACTTCAAACGCGACTCGACCGGTGACAGGTCTTCCTCGCATTCTCGCGGCGTCAGACGTGTCTCGAAATACTGAAAAGAGTTAATCGTCAATCGAAATTATCACAAAATGCTACATACAACAGCTAACGACAATACTTACGTCAGCCAGTACCGCCGTCCAGTGGTTTTTCAAGCCATGCCCCGGATGGCAGAATTTACTGCCGCGCAACTCCTTCGCCGTGTTGATCTCGGCCTCATTATCGACCACCACCACTATCTCGTACTCGAAATGTTCTGCAAAAAAACAGGGCATGGTAGGTTTGAACTTGACACTGGTGCCCACCAGTTTGTCACCGTCACTTACCAGCGTGAAACCGTAGCTCGCTGCTGACCAGTATGTCCACCTGCGACCAGCGCGCCGCAAGAAAGTCTTCCGGGTAGAAGGCGGCAAAGTCGGCGGTACCTTTGTGTATTTTGCGCAAGCAGTCTAGCCGATCCAGCCCGATCACGCAGCGCACGTTGGACTTTTTCTCGAGCGTCGGACAGTTTTGTGCCCCTTTTTTGTAATTGCCGCCACCCTCCACGACGCAAACACGCACTGGATTGGAGAAACAGAAACATAGGCACATGTATAAATATTGCGAGCGAGATTGGTGTTAAAAGTTGGGTATTGGCGTGTGTGGCAGTGTATTAATTGAAGTTTATATATTTTCGTTAATTATTTCTTTTTTTTTTCTTGCGCTTAACGACCTTCGCGGTCCATGCGATAGTGCAATCGGTACTGTTGTGTGAAAATGAATGGAAATATTATACAACAACAATTCCTAGTTTATGATTTTGTCTGCCTTAAGATTATTTATGATTGTACCGTCAGTTCTCTTCTAAGCGAAATAGTACATCACGGTGCATATTTTTGATTTCGAAACCCCTTTCAGTATAATAATTAAATAGTATCACTGCAGAAATGGTGTAACATTCCATTGCAAGCGAGCGTTCGAAAAAAAAGGCACAACTTCCTACTTTGTTTTTCTATTTAACGAAGCGAATACCTGACAAGAACGGGATCTTTTTAATTTAATATTAGCGAATACAACAACAAACACACGACACCTACGAGAATGCATATTAACCATCACTTGACAAGCCGGCCCAGCCTTGTCCCTGATTAAAGCGTGTATGTTTGTTTTCAAGTAGGTCAAGTAGGCCAATCTGATAGTTTGAAATTGCCGTTTAGACTATTAGAGTTTCATATTCAGACGAATACTTTTATTCAAACCAGCAATTTAATTAATTTTAAATTAATAAAATTCTATTATCCTCAAATTGGCCGTAGCTTTCAACGTTGTGCCATAAATGTTAACTGCATGGTACATTATTTCTTGGCAACATCCAGCGTGTGATCATATTATTAGAAGCTATCTACAAAAAAAGCTTTAAGTTGTTAAACTCATGTTAGTTACTGTTTTGAAAAATGATTGCCATTATTTTTTATATAATTACTTCAAACTTCTCTATTGATGCTGCTCTAGAAAAATAAAACCATGATTTTTAGTTGGTCATTACGTAGACATGTTGAGTATTCAAATAACCGAACATGAAGAATCTCACATCAAGTTCGCAAAGCATCAATCGAAGTATAGTAACCTGTCTTCCTTCAGTTTAATAAGGGCCACGGATCTACCCGTCGCGATAGCTGCAATACGTATTGAAGGATATATTTTCGAGAACTGGAAAGGGTCTCATAATGAGAGTCACTTTCATTCCCATTGCCGAGCGATGGCTTTTATCGTATCTTTACGTTTTGATCTCTGATATGGCCGCTGGTTAAATATTGTGCCCGACATTTTTTTTGCTAAATGAAAACAAAATTCGTTCCAGATTAATGGCCTGTTTGAACGTTGTTTTGATTGCGATCTCTTGGAAAAAAATTTGCCTGCATCTATGCGTTTCCTAAAAGCATGTGTATAAAACACATCAACGAGCACACGCATCGCCGCAAACGTTGCCCCTCTTATTCGGGGATTTCCCGTAACCGCCGGAGGAGTACTCATTTATGAACCTTCATTTGCAAGGGTGATCAAGCAAAGACAAACCCAAACCGGCTTACTGTTGTCGCTGTGTGTTTGCTTGCAACGTGATCTCCGGTAGCAGCGGCACGCACTATCGATTTCAGGTTTATGGTCGACATTTCCGACGACCTTCGCATCGCACTACGATAATAATGAAACCAACGGGGAGGGAAGCAGCTATCAAATCAATCTTTAATAAGAAATATTCAATTCTACACTCGCCAGGAATGCACATAAAGGGTTTCTGTGCATTTGTATTAAAGTGTTGTGCCGATTGCTCGTGAGAAAGCGGCAACTGCTCATTTCTATTCTGCTTCCTTGTTCTAGGCGAGCACGCAGTGGCAATATCTATCATAGCGCGTATGAATTAATTGATCGAAGCTTTCCTTTCCCTGTCTAGCGAGCGTACCTCCAGCCGCCCGCAAGCATGAAAGGGGCCCAGGGCAATAGTGGTGCGTTTGAAGTGTGGCAAAAATTACGCAATCTACCCGTCGCCAGTCGAGAAGAATCAGTACAATGCCAAAATGCGGTCGGCCACATCGTGGACGAAAACGTAAAATCAAGTTCGTAAAAGTGAAAGGACATCGCGCTGGCTTTGATCAAGGTGTTGCGATAAGGAGAAAAACCGGCACAATGGTATTTTCTACCAGTTCGTGCGACGATAAACACCCGACCGCATTGGTCTCGGTCGGTTTTGGGGTGCTGGTGAACCCAGGACCCAGGATGAAAGTAGAAGTTCCCGTTATGCCCGACCCGTGTCCTTGAGAATCCATTGACACCAGGCCATCTCGAGCGTGCTGAACTCATTCGAAAGGGAAATTAATGACACGCTACGAAGATCACTTCTACTCGCTGTCCTTGTCAATTGCACGATCCTCCTCGCCAGTACCATGCATCGGGGGTTAAAATTACCCAATTTCGGCTTATGTTACGCAACGAGAATGACGTGTGATAATGAGACGCGATCGCAAGTGCGACACTCGGATGCAGGGCACACCGAAGACGAACGATCACACTCATTGACCATTCGGGTTCGTACGTTGCGTTCGTAACTTACACTAGCATTTGAATCACTTGTTCTATTTCGGCGTTACCTCACATGGAACATTAAAAAAATTGAAACTACCCTCCCACACTCGCCACTCATACACACACACACACATACACATGAATCGGGGCAACTTTGGCGCTCTGCGTCCAACACTCGCTGTTGCAATCAACTTACACTGTTTCGATGTTTGGGATTTGGCATCGATCGTAATCGCGTGCAGCAGTACCACCAGCACCAACAGCACCCACCACCGCACAACGAACATCTGCCGAACAGACGACGCTACCGGTGGGTTGCTAGTTTGAATTTGAACCATTTTGTGGGTCAGTTTCTCGGTGCTCTTCCACCGAGCTCGCGTTAGTAGGACGTTTCACAGATGCCTCCTCGTTATGCGAAGCGATTGCTTAACTTATTTTTGTTTTGTACTGAATATTATTCAGCTGTATTTTCCGCGCACTAGATATTCCAGGAATCTTGGATACGCTCGTAAGCGATATGGGATGCGAGCGCAAACACGCGTTCACGATCCAACTCACTAGCCTACCGCAAACGATCTGACAGGGTCGGTTTTCGTATGGCTCGGTTCAGACGCGAACTCCCCCCCGTTGACGCTGCTGCGTGTAGTGGGTAAATCCGCAGGGTCTGCTGGATCGGCTGGACACACTTAAACGCATACCAAAAACAATTCGAACCCAAACACATTCAAACACACACACACATGCCTGTACCTCGAGACTGGTCGGAAAGTCCGCTGTGTGTTTGTGCGTGAAACTTTGGATCAAACAAAAACAACGCGCGCCACCGGGTGAGTTGGCTGGCGCATGGGGCTCTCCGACTGCTTCGCGCGTACTGATTCAGACATCAAAGTTCCCCGTTCGAAAAACGTCGCCGCTGGTCAACACGCGAAAATCCTCCCAAAGCTCATCTGGGTGTGACATTCGGGGGTTTTCTTGGCGTCTTTCTCGGTTCGGCTGCGTTTTATGCAACTGGCTGAGACGCGAATTATCACCAATACCGCTTCGCGTTGCCCGTGTTAGGAAATCGAAACTCTAAGCACCGAAAACGCGAACAAAACGGAGCAAACCGTTTCGATCTAAACCCGTTTGGGCCAAACGCGTTCACGGAGACGGACGCTAATGCATTCCATGCCTTATGAAATACAGCATTAGCATGCTAACCGAAAACGCCAACAGCGGGGCGGGACTGCGTTGATGAGTATTTTGCGAAGGTACATCAGGTCATTCGGTGGCGAAGAAAATGTGCCGGCGGCCCGTCCCGGGTGGCTTCCTGTTTCCTTACCTCAATTGCTATGGAATGGACGAAAATCTCGGCACTGAGTCATCGTACCATGGTTTGACCGTGAAATTACCGGTTCCACCCCACTCGTGCCTGCGGCCAGCTGAGAGCTTCAGTGAGTGAGTACAGTGAGCGACGAGTTTTCGCACCTGCACCTGTTTGTTGTTTTCTTGATCCATGACTTACTTTGCATTATTGGTTCGGATTTCGCAGTCCAACCCCGAACCATGGAAATGGCTTGAATTTTTGTGCACTTTTTTTGAGTATTTTGTAGAATATTTGTAGAAAATTCTTTTTCTATTATTTAAAAATTGTTATGAACGATGCTATACATATTTTCTTTTTTTGCGAATGTTTTTCTTAAATGTCAAAATCAGAGTTTTTTCATCAATTCAATTTCATCAATCAATCAATGTATTATAAATGATGCAAATGACCATGTTTAAGTGTATCATAAAATCTTTGAATGGCTCGAGTCTTAATTATAACACTTAAGTAGTTCAATTTTCAATTACTTCATGAAATAAATAGTACGCGAATTAAAAAAAATCTATAACAATAAATTTATTCTCAAGAAATCAATATTGAAAGTGTGCTTTTTTTCAACAATAATTCAACATGATTGTATTAGTTACTATTATATGCGTTGTTAAGTCCATTTTAATTTGAAATGAAATACCTAAAAGTGGTAAACCATATTTTTTTGTGGCACAACAGGTTTTACTGTCGACCTTTCAGCAAAAACCGTCGCTCTCGTTACTACGCCGATCTTGACTGATGAAAATTCAACCGTTCAACCGAAGCGATATCTAAGCGTTTTTGCGACTACATTTCACGCTCCCGCGCATGCTGTGCTGCGGTAACGTTATTGCTATCACTGCGTTAAATGGCACCCCAAACCGAAAACCGATACAATAATTCGATTACGACAGACTGGAAAATCAACAGTTCGACAACCGGCAAGCCTCTTTGGCACGCAATTTTCCAGGGCGGTTACATCGTGGGACAGGGTGCGTTGTTTTGTGCTTTCGATTGTGAATGATTTGCATTTG
>JXWZ01002987.1:0-12142 GCA_000956215.1 Anopheles farauti No. 4 | reverse complement strand
GAGCATGCCCGCTCCCAAAAAAGAAACTCGGGCTCTCGCCTGCGTAAAGGGTGGAAAGCTAAGGATTGTTGTATAAAAATACAATCACCTGCCCGGGTGTTGGGTTTCTGTTTCATTAACTACTACTTGCAATAGATATAAAAATATATATCCCATCTTCGCGCGTTCCAGCCTCGCCATGCCTTATAATACTTTTCGCGCTCACATTCATTTGTGCTTCTTCACAGGATGTACGTCGCGGGATTTTTTTTTCCTTTTGGGAGGGTTGTTCTAACAGCTACCGCCATTACCTTTCCCACTACGTTATCACACTGGAATGTATTCTGTTTTCGCATTGTTTAAAGAGGTAAAGCGGGGGTTTTGTTTGTGCGTTTTTGTTCACTCCCTTTCTATGGATTGTGATACATAAGTATCAGTGTAAAAAATGCTTTGTTTAGTGTTTCTTGAGTCGCTTCCAAACGGGGTTCGGTTTTTACATCGATATGTCTTCTTACTTTATCGCCTTATTACCTGGGTTTTGTGATCAATAATTAAATCGCCTCTTGCAACTGGCAATGCCACCGCAGGGCCGGAAACTATACTGAATTTTTTTTATGTTGGCGCTTATTGTTATCTCGTCAGACTTGTTGGATTATCGTCCGTTCCTACACACTAGCGTTCGTTGCGCGAAAACGCGCGCATATTTCTGAGCCGGTTTCGTACTGTGTCGTTGTCGCTTTAACCTGAACTACACTACGCAAAGATCCAGGAGTATCTAGATTGGGCATAAAACATCGAGCCGTAAGAGTCTACTCTGAACCGATGGATTCACACTGTTTCCATAGGTTAAGAATAAACTCTTTTGTTTAAATCTTACAGGCAATAAACGAAGGGAGGCGGAAAGTTGACCGAAAACACAAAAAGCGATAGGAAAAACGAACCATACATCCAAGCGAAAGAAGCAAGCACATCACCAAGCTTTGCCCTTCTGTTCGTTTTGTTTGGACGGATTGAAAAGTAACGAAACGAACGGTGGTGCAAACACAATGTGTCAGCGTGTGTGTGTGTGTGTGTTTCTTTTTACCTTTGGCAGTGAATGGAAGAAAGAACGCCCGTGTGGCTACTACGATCGTAAACTTAATTCACTAAGCGAACCTTAAAAACGAATTAGCATTAAATTTTGCAAAAAAAAGACGATAAGGAAAGTGCTGGTGCAATGTGCCACAGCTGCCACACGTACGGGGCAGGTGTTTCAGCCCGAGCCGAATTTAAACGTAAGCTGCTCGTACAGCGCCGTATGCGGCGACCTTGCGAGGCCACCCTCAGGCACTGTGCTCAATGTAGATCTCCTGGGCCGTATCCTAGAACCGATCCTTCGACGCGGCCGTGTACTCCATCTCGGTCAGGTTCTGCATCTCTTGCAGCTCCTGGAACTTTTCGTGGTCGCGTATGTGCGCGTAGTTCGCCGCCAGGCACATCAGGTAGTGCACGAAGCTGAGAATGATCAGCAGGCAGGAGACGGTCGCCAGAATGAACATGATTTCGCACTTCTCTACACCGTCCTTACAGAACGCCTTCACCTTGGCCGGTTCGCAGATCTTCATGTCTTCCTGCTTGACACCGTCCGGGAACATGAAATCTGTGGGGAAGTAAGAACGTTAATACACTCGAAATGTAGGGTTCGAGTCTCGGGTGAGTTGCCGCCTAAAGGTATGCAATTCAGCCGTGACACAAACGAATACGACTGCGACGAATGGTACACTTACAGAACTGCGTCAGATCGATGCAATCCCGGTGCGTTTGTACATTCGTGTTTGCGCACATGTTCCAGAACACGGTAAACACGAATGTCACGATAGACAGGAAACACAGGATCAGTATCCAAGCAATGTTCAGCACGTACGAGATCGCCATAAAGACCGCACAAGAGATGCGGCCGCCGACACGTGATCCCCACGCCCGATACACCTTATGACGGGTAGCTCCCGTCGCCAGGAAACCGACGAACAGTATCATCAACCCGAGGGCCGCCATCGAGGCACCGATCACGACGAAAATGATCTGCACCGCCTCGATCCAGGGCAGCCGCAGGTGGAACACCTGATCGAGCATGATGATCGCGAGCGAGGTACCTCGAAACATCGTCCCACAGAAGACACCGACCCCGATAAGGCACATGACCGTCGCGATCAGCGTCGCGTACGGTATCCGCGTGATGCATGACTTACAGCAGCCGCCTGCGAGGAGAAAGGAAGAGCAGTATATTAGTAAAGTTAGGACAGCATGGTGATGATTATGCATCCCCAAGTCAACACAAAGTATATGAGCGTGTGTGATATTGTTTTTGTGGAGATTTGTGGAAGAAATTAATGAATATTCCTGATGAATAGGGCACAAAGACGAAACAATGTATAAGCGAACGTAACAAGTACAAAAAAGCTTGAATTGAAAGCAAAAAGTACAAAAGCTTGAGAACGATGAATTGATTGTGCAGACAACGAAAAGAAAGAGAATGTTATGTTTTACAATAAAAGTCACACAAGTTGAATTGAAGTTAACACATTCCATTATGCTAGTAATAACATATTTCTGCCGTTTGCATAGTTTGATTTCGCACTTCAACAATATCGAATCTTTCTGCCGTTTACATAGTTTGCACCCTAGTTAATCGGTTGTTTTATGTGGCGGGAAAAATAAAGTGTTTACACTGCAACGACAAAGACAATACATTATAATACATTTCCAATACTAATAACATAATTTTAGGCTAAAGGAACGCCAATAGCGAAAAAAAAAGAAAAATTTCACCACTTCAATACTTTATCAACTCTCTATTAATGCTTACTTTACCATTTTCATACAATTTTCCTGCCGGAATTGTAATTTGCTATTGTTTCAGTGATAAGTTGTCCAAATTTAAGCCATGAGTATGCAATTTGTGCTCGTACACTGCATTATGAATGTTTTGAACGCATTTTTATCCACTTGAAAGAAATTATGTTATGTAGTTGTTAGTAACTGTGGAACGATGATCTTGTGTAACGTAAAAAAAAGAAAACAAAAAAAAAAATGATAATATGACGACAGCGGAACGACCATTCTACGGGATCGATTTCAGACAACGTTGAGCCAGAAATTATGGGAAGATGTATGCCGCCTATTATGAAGCCGGGTTCGAACGGTGTGACCAGAAGGGCATGTTGGTTGCCCTGTTTAACACACAACTGTTAATAGTTTACGGAACCAGGTCTCGCGATGTGCCTGGTGCGGGTCCGTGAGGTATGCGAAGAGAAATTCGATTCGAATGATCGTGCCCTAGTGACAAAAGCCATGGGCAGATGCTTCGAATAATAGCACCGACCGGGAAACCTGTTGATATGGATCAATAGCTTCATCGGAGCAGGTTCCGCGGAATACGTTACGTATGGGTGAAGATTATAACTGGAAGCATGGACACCGACCGTTTGTAAATGAAACATACATATTTGATAAACCCAGAGCTCCCAGCGAAAGTTGTAATAAATTTTGCAATATGATGAGGGCAAAAACAGTCACAAATGTGCTCGGTATGGCAATGGGATGAAACGCTTGTGCAACGTGAATGAATCACCGTTGGGACAGAACACAAATTGCGTACGACTCCAGTGTTTGCCCGTGCTATATTTTCGCGGTGCCACAAATACCTTTCCGCGGTGGTTTGCCGTGCAGTGTTGTTTCCGAGTATCGATCCACCGATAAGTTGGACCGATAAGGCAGGCTCCGTCGTTGCAGTGCCCCACCATTGAAGCCGGATTGCTGCTGCTGTTGAGGCAGGGTGTTGTAGGCACGTGTGAGAGCGCCGTCGTCATCGAAGTTTGTCTCGAGTAGAAAATCATCCCGTATTTGCCCGGTTGGCGTTCGGTTGCGATTGCTCGTCATGGTGGACGGTGGAACTGATGTTGGATAGGACTGCTTCCGGTCGTCGAGGTGGGACGATAAGCGTCCGCTCACGGTTTGAACTGTCGGAGATGCGATACCAGACGTGTACACGCGTTCGTGTAGCACGAAGATTGTGGATTCAACAGTCTCTCTTCAGGCGAAGGCGAATAAGAAGTAACAGAACACCCCCGGAACACCCGTAATCAAAACGGTATAAAATCTAACGTCATTCCGTTTTCATGTTCTGATCCGTGCGCCTACTGCGACCTAGTTTTCGGTTCAACTCATCCACTCGGAGCGAATGACACACCACGCATCACGGAAGGTCAATATTACGTAGCCAAAGCGCTGTGGTCGCATTCAAACACACCAACGTAGTTTTCGTTAAAATAAACTGTCTAAAGACACACCACTAGCTGCACGAAAGTTTTAGGGCACGCAGAGTCACAGGGACACTTGGCAATGGGCAATTGCCCACACTAATTGAGTCGAGAATGCGTTAATTACAGCGACTTCACGATGAGCTGTTCGCGTCACAGGCACCAGTCACACTTGCACGCGTCGAACCGTTCCGTCGGCAATCGTTTTTTGAAATGGAAAATTCAACCCCCTCGATCAACAACATTCCATCAACCGTTGTGTTGAAGTCACTCAGGGTGGGGGTTGATGGTTTCCACACGCACACCAACTCACTACTAACACATTCAAACCAATCTCAACAAGTGGGGGAGTGTATTGACCATTGAATCATTTTACTTGTTCACACAAACAATTTTAATTAAAACGTGATGTAATTGTTCTATAAAAGTTGTCCTTTCAATTTAAGCAATGCCGATTTTAAAGCCGTACCGCACCTTAGCTCGTCATATTGCTCGTCATAACTGTCCCCATGACTGCCACTGTGTCTGGTGTTTGCGTGTGTTTGTGTTGGTTACATGATTTACGCTCCTTTGTGTGTAATGCAACATTTGTACGATTTTTATCTAATCTCGCACCGATAAAGCCCTGATAAGAATAATTCTTCCTCGGTTGATACACAGGCAGGTGCAAAACAAAACTTTACACCATTTAATACGTACCCATCGCGTAAGGTTGGCGCTCCTTCGGAATGTGTGGTAGGCTGCTGCCCCTGGGGAAGCACTTTAAATGTGCTGGGTGAAAAGGGTGTGTGCCTTTCACTCTTGGCGAGATGAAAGCGACTCGATAGTTTCTCTTTGCGGAACTGGGAAATTTGTTCCGAATTTCCTTGCTGCTTACTGTTACTCACTGCAGACGGGCGCTGGGTGTTGGTTTGGTAGGGTTTATCATTCATAGAACATAATTACAAAAATTAACACAAAAAACTAGCAGCCAAATCGCACGTAAACAAAATTGTTTGTTGTACGCCCAGGTTTCTGACGTTGGGTTGAAATTCAAGGTATCTATACAAACGTTAACAGAAGACCTCAAAAAGCGTTGAAAAATTATATTCCTAATATAAACACCTTGGTACACGGTAGCCCAACTCGCTGCTGCTGTAAAGGCTGGATGGTCTGCCTGAATTGATTTTGACAGCTGTCTGTTTGCTGTTTGATTGCCTGTACCGTTTTGTTTCAAAATAAATTCGAAAAAGTCGACCGTGGTTTCGTGCATGTTTTCTTGCATTTACTATCTCTCTGTTAGAATTGTTCATAAAATAAACAAATAGAACAATAACATAATCAAGTGCATAACAGTGCGTGAACAACGCATACAGAAATCAGTGCACACTCACACGAAGAAACGAGTAAACACGAGTGTACCGGTGTATTTTTCGATTCCTGTGATCCACACCGTACGGTGTTTTGGTTTTCATTTCCCGTGTGAAAAGCGCAACTTCAATAGTATGACTCCAGCGGATTTCCACATCGTGGCAAAAGAAGTGTACATAAACTTAGCACATATCAATCGGTACCTTGGAAAGGCGAAGATTTCCTCGAAACTGTTACCCACCGATACCTCCTCGATCGATCTTCCCGGGGCTCTGCTGGCCCTGGCAAAGGAAACCGATACGAAGATTACAATTGAATCGAATGATACTGACCCTGCAGAACGGCCGAGCGAGGAGGATATCGACACACTCTTTGACACAATTCGATCGAGGTCCTCAACAACAGCATCCAGCAATAATAAGCAGCATCGACAGGGATCGATCAAGAAAATGGCGACCACGCCGCTGCAACAGTCGCGACTGCTGAACGAAACCAATCTCCTATCGAACACGAATGTCCCAGCGCTGACTAACTCCTGCTCGGATCTCACGAAACAATCTGCAATCGACGAAGACGCGCTGGTGGATCGTTTGCGGCAAGCGATACGCATGCTAGGCTCTATAGAAAATGGGAACATTCTATCCATCGATTTGGATGTGCTTTATCAACAATCTAGGCGCGAATGGTCAAGCGTTGCGAAAGCTTGCCGAAACGTGGAATCATTGCTGGAGAAGTTTCAGAAACAGAAAGCCGAAGACAATGGACCAAACACGGTCAAGAAGGAACCACTTATAGGCATCGAACTGGTAAACGCGATGAAACAACTGCAAACGGTAAGACTTGTGTAAAGAATATTGTGGCTTTGAAAACATATAAGTAATAGTTTATTCTTTCTCTCCTGCCGCAGAAGCTGCATTATACTGTGTTGGTGAAGAAATCCGAAGTCATGCCCGACCTTACCAAGACACTCGGCCACGAGGTGTTCCCGCTGTCGGAATGCCTAGATATGATTGATGAAACAATAAGCCAGAAACAGTTGTGAGATTGGGAAATTTTAATCAAACGTAAAAGAAGTTACTTTGTGAACGTTTGTCTCTCTAGCTAAGCCGTAATATTATAAAATTATTTTAAAAATTATCTCCTGTTGTGTTAAAATTGTTAAAACCGACGAAACACGACACTTCCGCGTCATACGTAAAACACAAGACTTACCGATAGCACTAGCTAACATTCAGCGATATGTCTAGACCAGGTTCGGTTAGGGGCTCCAAAATAAATCCAGTAACGCTGAACGGCAGTAAATGCGCGGAGGAAGAAACATTCGTACTGCTAGGATTACCCCGGTTACCTCGATTACTACTCACGCGATTATTATTAAAACTCTGGTTCTGAACGCATGTATCTCGAAGCCAAGAGCATATTCACTGACCCTAGGATATAGAGTGTGAGGAAGGACCGGTTATTTAAGCTTCACACGATGGTACATCTGGCCGGGAGCAAAAATTTTCTCAAACAAATTCTCAGTAATGTACAAAAAATCACAATAAAAGGCCGCACAGCTTCCGTTTATAATGTAAATAGATATATTTTCCTTTCGATTACGCGTAAAAGAACAATAAGTGATTAGAAAGAACATCTTTAGAATGACTGGTTGCTTTGTGGTTGCTCTCTATGCATGATTTGGCTTGCTCGATGAATTATGCGGCTTGTATGCTCTGGTGTCGTCTGCTTTCCGGTATCTGCACTTAAACACGTTATACTCGCAACCTGTTGCACGATAGTACACCTCCTTGCATTTTTTTTTACAATCGCAATTTCCTTGCCACTCTGCTGTTTTGTTTCGTACGTTTCTTTAGTTTTGATATTGAAGCCTTTGGTATTTGGTACAAAAATATTAAATATTTCATCATATTGCCTGCACGCACGCCTTCACGCTGTGTGCTCTCTCACACTCTGGTGCACTGAGGGTTAGGATGGTTTTTTTTTGAGTTTTAGAATTCTACACAAATGTACACAAATACATCACGCCCGCAGCAGGAGCAGCTCATTCGTCATTGCACGCGTTGGTCGGTGAGCCGGTGGTGGACGGTGGTGCCGTACCGGTACCGGAATCGGTCGGTGACGGTGTCTCCAGCTTGCGGCGGTTGTTGCGCCGCCCGATCAGTATCACCACCTCGCCGGTCTTGATCGCCTTGAACACGTTGATCGCCTCCTGGTGCGAGAGGCCCTGGAATGCTTTCCCGTTCACCGATAGGATCTCGTCGCCGGCCTGTAGCGTACCCTTCTCCGCCGCTTGCCCGTTCGGGTAGATCGTCTTCACGTAGATGCCCATCGAACCCTTCGGTGAGTCCTTACCGCCGACAATGGAAAATCCGAGCGCTTTTGCACCGTTGCCTTTCGAAAAGCGAGCCTGAAAGGACGAAGGAGGTGCGTTAGATGTTCCGATGTGTTTCACCGTGGCACGTGTTGCTTTCACGCTGCTAACCCTACCTGTCGGATGGTAAATGCGTTTGGACCGTGGCGTGGAAGGGTGCAGAACTTGCTCTCCTCGATGCTGTCCTCTTCGTCGTCCTCCTCATCGACTCCCTCGTCTTCGCCGGCGTGGCGGTTTAGTAGGCGCAGATTATCCGCCGCCTTCGCACCATGTTTCCCACCGTCCGCGAAGGTGATACCCGACTTTTGGTGACCGTTGCCAACAGTTACATCAGAAACCTATACGAAAAAGGTGAAAAAATAATTTAAAATTATTCGGTACAATTTATTTGCTACGTCAAATTTTGTCACGATACGAAGTCTTTAGGAATTGGCAAGAAGCGATGTAGCTTTATCAATCCATCAATCCATCGCTTTATCCAGCGATGTAGCTTCTCTTTTTTATTATAAAACCCCGACCCATACAAGCGGCACAGAAACGCTTCACTGAACAATTAAACGCTTACAAAGCGACCAATTGCCTCGCTTCTCAGATTGCTAGCGGGTCATGTGCTCCCAGGCCAAGGAGCTCGTTGCTATGGCAATTTAGGAAAACATTAGGACCGTAAGCGTTTGTTTCCGAGCAAACAACCACCTCCAGTCTCGTACGACCTTTTATCGTAGAGTAATTAGTGCAGAGTAGGCCAAAATGGAATGATTAATCGAACTTTAATTTCTTAAGACGCAAAGTCACACCGGCAAATGGGGCAATAATGTCCCCGGTTCTACTTTTAATCGTCAAGCATCAATTCAATTTGGAAAACCAGTCCGCCCCGTTGGCTGCTGTTGGCTAATAAAAAGCATAAATATTTCCCTTTGCTATTTGTTTTTTTTTATCACAAAACTGCTCCACCACAACCAAACCGAGCGGGTTTGTTTTCATTTGGGTTGTAAAATGCATAACAGCAATCGAAAATCGATCACCGGAATGATCAAATAATGGGCGCCCGGAGTTTTGCGCTATTGTTTCCACGCAGTGTCCAGGCGGAAAGTTTTATTGGCCCGTACAGCCTGGCCAGCCATTTTGACCGACCGGTCGAGGGGCGATATAAAGTTCCGCACGCTTGCTATGGTTGGCGGACCGGGGGTTATATGACACAAAATTAGATAGCTCATAAATTTCTTCGCTCTTTTCAGTTACTACCGTCGTTCAACTGGTGGTGCTGTCGATTTTGAGAGGACGTGACTTCATTCCGTCGGAAGACTGTGTCCAACAAGTTACCGTTCAACCCGGACCATTGTGAGGAACAACGAATGGCCGAATGGATAGAACACAAGCAATAGAGAGGTGTGTGTGTGTAGAATATGGCGTTCCCGTTAGCTAGGCGGACACTTGCTACTGTCATACTTGCACATGGCACATAACCCCAAAAATGGATGTGCTCGAAGGCGATGCGTCATGCTTTTGTGAGCAAATGCGCGATGAATGGTGTGGCATTCAGAGACTTCTAACACATCGTAACAGTATCTGTGTTCTATCTCGACGTGATCGCATTGGGTCAAGCAAAAATCTCTCTCTCTCTCTTTTTTTCTCTGGCGTCGGTCAATTCGGCCTAGGGCCAGATGATCATTCGTGTCACGGAGATCGCAATCCATCTCGCAACGTTTTCACGGAAAGCAGTAAAGGTGGAAAAACGTACACAACTCCAATAGCCGCTGGTTTTTACCGCCTCTCCATCACCGCCAACGATGACCTGTTGATCTCAATGTGGATGCTGAGGTTTTTGTTTTTTTTTGTTTTGTTTTGTACTCCTCTCCTCCACAGAGCGAATTTACTTCGCCACCAGAACCGGACGAACGAAGGCGGAAGAAGCGATAAGTCTGTCTTTGGAAAACCGAACTTGCACACAATACTAGCGCAAATAAGAAGTAAGAAAATGAGGTCCGCCGGTGGAAAATGCACATTTGCACGCGGCAGCAGACTCGAGCCCTAGAGATCGAGAGCGGCTTCTGCGCGCTGGTCTAATTACTGGCCGTTTGGTTGCATGCCGAATAGTAACTCTCGCTCACGGTAGTGAAACTGCGAAACCGAACACCAACTTGGATGTTGCGGCCGGAGGAAGAGGCTACCTGCCCGTGTGCTTTCTTCACCTTAATTGAATTGGCTAATTTAGATGAGCCGGATGATCGCGCACCTTCATATATTTTTTTTTCTTCGGTACCAAATAATGGAAACGATTTCGGTGCCGGCTAGAAAGCGCCAGATGGCGCCACTACGAGTGACTTAGTCGATTAAAACAGTAAGTGTAAGAGAGCGAGATGGGGAGAGAGAAAGGAAATTGACGTTTTCGGAGCGTCGCAATGATGACGGTTAGTGCAAATTTTACCTTATGGCTAATCAAATCAAAAAGACAATGGCGAGGGAAGCTGAAGATTGCCGAACTTGAGGAACTGACGTAACAAAACTGAGCCGAAGAGATGGCGCTTCCCCGTAAGCGGAACAACTAATGATCCCAAAAGTTACGAGAGGCTAATGGAAAGAAATGGCTGCCACCAAGCAATCAAGCTTCGATTAAATAACTGTCGTCAGAAATGTAAAACAGAGCCCAATTCCACCGGTGCCGACGTTGCAGCACTAACTGATCAAGATTGCCAAATCCAACCAGCGTATCGCCATATCTGGAAGTCTGGAAAACGTTTAATGTTCCCTCCAAGAACATCTCTAACTGTTCCCCAGTCGTTAGTCACGTTGGTTGCGCTAGCGTTGGAACTGTTCCTCCAAAAACAGATATCACTAGCGGTAACGAAATTTGAAGTCTACCACGAGAGACAGATTCGCTCATAGGGGAGAGGAAGCGTCATTCTTCGCATGAAGTAACGGTCACACGTTGCTAAAATGGTAGAAGAATAAGTATTCTTTACCTCACGAGACCTCCACCCGGGTCGTGATGGCTTGCGTGCGTTGTATAATAATCGCAGTAGCCCTAACAAAAGCGCACCACAGGTTGGCTTTGGGCAGCAAGACGGGTGCAGCAGACAAGAATGGGAGTAAATCTGTTTTCCAATTTCCATTAATTACGACTTCCGAGCACGTTGCCCATACACCATCATGCTGTCATGATGGGCGAACGGAAAGGCCAGCGGGACGTTCGTTGGCCTCGGGGATGCGGAGTAAACAAGGAATTGACCTGCGATTCGCAGAAAGGCGCGGAATCTTTCAAGTGAAGAATCCGCATCCTCCGGAACTTGGAAGCCCTGCCGTTCTGGAACAGGAAAAAAGACAGCCCGAAAACAAACAAACTCGTTCATGTGTAGGCCATGTGGTCAACTACGCCTCAATCCCACATCAGCATCAGCACACCGGTGAATGGGATCTGGAGCGAACAGTGTTTGTACTGTGGCGTGGTAATTGAATTCCATTGAAAAACAAAAATAATGCACACCCCGAGCACTACCCTACTGCCGGAGGGAGGATTGCGGCCGAAACAATGCAGTGCTCGCCAGCCGACAACCGAGGTCAGGAACGCGATGTCTGAAGGCCGACCAACCGTAACATCAACCGCCGTACTTCTAACGCACATCTCATCCGTGGCTTGACACGCACGCTTGACAGATGGTTACGCAGTTTAGTCTTAGATCAACAGAAAATCGTCCCCTTCCGACAAAACGAGCTTAAAGATCTCGTAGGCGATGATGGGCCTAGACCCATCGGACCCATGTGGATTTAGAAAGGGCACCATGATTAGGTCAACAAACAAACCAACCCGCCCGTTCGGTGTTTGGATTGTGGTGGCAAGATAATGCATCGTGCGCGTGGCTTACGCCAAAGCGGCGGTCAGGAAATGTGTAGGCGTCCTCTTGACTACGGGTCGCTCGGGTCGCCACGTGGTCGCAATGTGGTGATTTTGTTGAATCACCTGCACGCGCGATAAGAGCGATCGATCGAACGATACCAGTGTGGGTGTTAAGGTTAGGTTTCACTACGCGCTGGGTGTAAATATTAACGCACATAAAGCCCATCGATCTCTTGCTCGTGCCGCCCCATTTGATTGTTTACTTAAATGGGAAATGTATCTTCGAGGCACGCATCACTTGTCATTAAT
>JXWZ01002985.1:0-10878 GCA_000956215.1 Anopheles farauti No. 4 | reverse complement strand
TGGCTCGCAACGCGTCGATGGTGTGATGATCGAACCAATCACTTTCCCATGGGTAAATCGAGAAATCAAAGTGAACTTTTACTCCAAATAAAGAAATAAAATTTCATCGGGGAAAAAATGTGCTCACCCGAAAATCCGTGGAATCCGATAAACTTCTTGTCAATAGGCTTTCTTTCTTTTGCTTTTGGGTACGACGGTGGGGATTCTTTCACCATTTGCCTCACTCACTCACCACTGCTCTCGGTTGCCACGGTGCGCGCTACCCACGACACGCTTGGACGGCACGGCTTGCTGGGATATTTATATCCCTGGGAGAATTTTCCGACGGCTTTCTTTCTTTACTTAGTTTCTTTTTTTTTACCGTCGCACCGCACATGCAATGGTCGCTGGGTTTCGTGGAGGAGATTTGGAGAAGATTGCACCAGCATTAACACACCATTTGCGTGTGGTTGAGATGAAGAAAAGGAAGGAAAGCTTGGAAATATAAATTTCAATTCGATTGATCCGCTGATTTTGAGATCAATTTTCAGGTCATTTCATTCATGGTGAAATGGAAAAGCATACTGTTTGGTTCTGCTCATTAATGTGTGTCAGTCATTTTTTCCCTCTCACTTTCAGCATCGGTAGCCAGCACCGGGCTAAGGAATCTTTCACTTTCCATCAAACCACCGTGGGTGAGACGCGGACAGGAGGCGCAGCTGCACTGTCAATACGAAATGGAAGGTGCTCCGCTCTACTCCGTTAAATGGTACCGAGGCACGCTCGAGTTCTATCGGTACTCACCCTTTGAGAATCCACCTGCCAAGATCTTTCCCTTCACCGGCATCAAAGTTGACGTAAGTAATGAAAAGTATGAACAGTTGTTTGCAAGATAAGATTTCATTAATAAATAACATGCGCCATAGTTCTTTAAATCCGGTCATGAAAATTGAAAAACATGAAAAATTCAACTTTAGAATGTGTAAATAATAAAGTAACAATGTATTAACTAAATGCTAGGTATGAATTAAGATAATTAAAAAGTTTGTAGTTACTTTATTCCGGATTTATTAAATGACTTCTAAGAAATTGAAATTAAATTATATGTTAGAATGAGACTATTTACCTTAAAGCAAAACAGTCATGTACTAAATTCAATTTTCTCGCCTCCTTATAGAATGCCACATCTTTAGAAGGAGAGTGTTTGAATGGTTTTTCGTATCCACTTGCAAGAAGGTGGCCCATAAACGCGACCATCATCATCGTTATCACTTTTGTCATCCGTAACACTATCAACGGATTAGATTTGGTTGTGGTATGATGCATGTACTCCCAACGAGTCCGCATCCTGTTATGTTTACCCTGACTCTCGATTAGGTGCCGGCAAGAAAAAGGCATGATAAAGCAGGCATAAAGCTGTCGGGTTTTCAGCCCTGGTTTGCCTCCCGGTACGCCTTTTACGAGGACTCGTTCAGCAGCAATTAAATGCTGGAAATGAGCGATAAACCCCCACTTCCCAGCTATCTTGAAAGGCCAGACCGGAACACTGGTGGGGCAAAGCGGTGCAGTGAAGTAACGAGAATGTGTTTGAGTTGCTCTCACTTCATTTTGTGTATGTTGCGATACCGACTGCCTTCGCATGGAGGGGCGTTTCTTGCATACTTCTCCGTTCGCCCGGAAACCCATCCGTTTGTGTTGCGTGGACCATTGGGAAAACGAAACGCAAAGCGGAATCAACGTTTCCGGAAATGATGCTCATCCGCGTATTTTTTCGGCCCCGTCCGTGGGAGTGCTTAATAAAAGTGATTTTCTTTTCGAGCGCGATAAGATGAAACGAAACGTAAGGTTGTTCTCGCGAGGGAAGTGTGGTGGGCTGGTTTTGGTCCTGTGAGTCTCGTACTCACTCGCTCACCCATGTACTCACTCACTTACGCTCTCGCCATATCGTCTAGAAAAACGCACATAAAAGTGCCCGTAAGCTGGTCCCATGTGGCATGTGATTGCTTCCTCCGCATGACGCGCAGTGTCGTTCTTAGTGGATTTGGTGACAGTGGTACTATGGAAGGGTGGAATGAGGTTAGGCACGTATTAACTGGCATCTGCCACGGCAGACCTCGAATCTGGGCCACAAATTGTCAGCGTCAGTTCTGTCGCGGATGGCAAACCGTTGATGTGTGGATTTTATTTGTTTTGTTTTCCAAAAGAAACCAACGGAGAAGGTATTTATCTTGCAACAATGGCGTTTATTGCGTTCACAGAATCATAGAGACCCAGTGGAGTACGTTCGTAGGTTGGATCCACGTTTGTCTCTGCTATCATCTATTGTCAAAGGCATTTGTCTTGGTCGCTTTCATGTGGCCAATTCTCCCCAGAATAGCTACTGCTTTGTTTGAAATGGAAAATTATGAGGATCTATTGTCATTATCATCAACTACATATCGAAGATACTGTTCATACCACTATGAAGCGGTATACCTTTAACCTTTAATCTTCATAAAACTGCTATGGAGCTACATGTGTGCTAGGAAAAAGTGACCAAGGCATCCAAAAGCATTATGAAAATTGTCTTATATATCTTATATTATTCCATCCTTCGTTTAGTTTCTGTTATTTGTGACAGCGATAATTTAATACGATCAATCAATAATAAACTATTGTTAGTATTTTTAATAAACCTAAAAATATGAGTAATTAACTGAAAGTGCAGAATTGTAATAAGTAAGAGTAAACACTGAGTTTTGGAGAACATTTTAATATTGAGATTTAGCTTTCAATTTTTATCATCACAATAATCATCCAATCTATAGGACAGAATAAAATAATTTAAAACTTACTAAACAAAAGCTATTGTCATGTTCAAAACATGTTGTTTCAGGTTTGGTTTATCATCATTTTTCTAGCATAACCTTTTTCATAAAGTGAATTTCTACTTAATAATGTGAATTTTCTACTGTTTCCAAGTCATGTTTTAATTTATTCCTTAGATAAGATATACTTGAACGATACGAATTACTAGTGATGTTTATTTATTTATTTTTTCATAGAATGAGCGAACATTTTAAGTATCGTAATAAAGCTGTAAAAACAAACTGACATTACTGTCGGCAGGCTTTAATCAGTTTTGATGCTTTGCGTTTCACGGACAAAGTTTTGTGTACATTTGCATTTTGCTGTATAACGATTCCGTGGAAATAGCAACCAATTTAAGGATCATAAAATGTGCTGCTTTCACCAGATTTCCTTTAAGTGGCTCACTGTTAATAGCAAAGGAAATTCATTTTCAGTTTTCTTTGCTGTTTCTTCGTCGTGTCAGTATGAGCGAATGTGCCGTTATGTGTCGAACGCTCAAGGTTGAAAGGGTTGAAACTCAATCTCAGACGAAGGTGCTATAAAGCGCTTGCACCATGTTCACGGGTTCGTGCGCTTGGTCGTCGGTGTTTTGTTTCGGAATCAAAGCTTCTGCGCTAGCTCTACCTTACGGTACAGTTCTTTAATAGGAACACTGTCTTCACCAACAGGATATTGCTTATCTCGGTTACTACGAAACCCCTCACGTCAAACATTCAGCAAGGTGTGTGCCAGCGCGCAGGCAAGTAGGAAGATAAAATGTCAACCCGTGTGCATGACGTTAATTAGTTTATATTTCAAGATGCCAATGTACGGGTTCTACACGGCTCGTAGCACGAACGAAGGGATTCTATCTTTTCGTTGCCAGTTTTCGTCTCCAACCGAGATGGTTATTAACTGTGAGCTCAAAGCAAGAACCACTCACACATGCAGCCATTCAAACTCGATAGACACTTAAGTGTACGAGTACGAACACCGTACGGGCAAACCAAACGGAAGGGAACAAAATTTATGCTCCATTGACTGTCAAAAAAGGTCAAGTAAATCAAGACTGTCCGAACAGGCAAGCAATGGAGGGGAGGAAAAGAATCGCTTCTACACACATAAAACGCACTTCAGTCTATCATTCTATCCGTTCGTTCCACGAAGAACGGACCGTTTGAAGATAGGATGAATTTGACTGATAACAAGCGATTACATGAAATCTGCTGTTGGTAGAGTATGTCTAGAAAAAAGTTAACAGAGGTTGGTCGATCGATCGGTCGGTCGACCCTGTTATGCAAAACTGTGAACCGTTCAACCGCTTTCGATCGGACAGTGTGAGATGAAGACCGTTTGCGAGCAATCTTGATTATGATAGTTTAACTTTCTTACATTGATTAGATTCTGACCCAAGTCCAACGAAATAGTTAATGCGTTTCATTTGTCAACGAAGCTTTCGAGCAATTTTTCAATTCCGGCGGGCAGGCAGAACATCATTTACAACATTAACCGTTGAAGATCCATTTTTAAACTAATAAATCTCTACGTACCGTCATGGATTTCGTATGGGTATGGGTGCAGAACGCAATGTTAATACTAAGTTGGGTACACGTTATGGCTTAATTAGTAGAAATGAAAACAATCGCTGGAAGCGTCTTTTAGAAAGGAAGTTCTTCTACACCCCAACTCCGATCGGTCATTATACTCTTTCAACTTTAGGGTTGGTTCTCAGCCGCACTGATTGTAATTGCAGCAGATTAACTTTTCCTCTGTTCCTTTCCACTGTTGTGGTAAGTGTCGAGCACTGTAAGATAGAGTGATTTTTTTTTTGCTGCACTTATCACGTTACATTGCTCAGTTGTACCCTTTTGTGAGCGGTTTGTGCTACACCAACGAAGGAAGAACAGATTGTTACCGTTGTCGTAAAGAATTAACCATAACAATTACATTTAATATCTTCCCACCTACTGCTGATGTCTTCTCGACTAACAATCTGCCACAAATGCGCTACTTCTGTATGACACAAAACATTGTGCCAGGTCTGTCGAGATTTTCTATCCTGAGTGTGTTGGTCTCGTTACAGTCGCGATTATCTTCCAACACTTGCCAATGACACCAGTACCGAGGCGAATCGGCTGGTAGCTAACAGTGTAGTGGAAGCGTCATAAAACCAGGAAGATAATCACGTGACCATTTGGTTATCCTTGTCGCATACGCTTCCCACGACGGTGGTGATGTCCTAAAGGATCCACAGGAAGCCGTTGCAACCTACCCGTGGAGACTTGGGCGTAATTTTTTGCCGAGGAACACATGAACCGGGCAGAAGCCCGAGGACGTACAATTCTATGCTTCCCAATACGGAATGAAAGTGACAGGTGACAGGGAGCGTAGATTTCAGGCGTCAAGAAATAATGAGCCTCCGTTTCTCACTCAGCCAGACAGTGAACTCACTGATCCCGGGGTTGTTTAATCTTCTCCCCACGGGTTGAGGTTAGTTTGTCGCTGCAGACACCATTCTACGCCACCACCACCAACACGGTACGGAACGTAATGAGCGTCTAATTAATCAACCGAACGTGTCCCGCAAAGCTGCAATGCGTGGAGGAACGCGAACGGAACCATCTGTGTGTCAGACGCTTGATGTTGATCGCTGTGGCGCTGGTCGGGACGCGTCTTATCCTGATCATGGTACAAGGTTCGAGCTTTACCCTATCGAAGACGTGCACCGTGCGGCTCATCAGCACTTCAACAAAACAATTAGTTCCACATGGTCAAACACATTACACAGTGTGGACACACTGGGCGAATGTGTCCGACCGGTACACCATTGTTACCTGTGCCACACTGCAAGCTCGTAGTGCGCCCTGTGTCGAGGATTCGTGAAGAGTCGAGGAAGGTCACGCACGTGCTGCTCTTGTTTTGGATATGCGATTTTCCAGACGCTATCGTCGGTATGAATCAATTTGCATACCTAATCAAGAAATGAGCTTTGCCGGACGTCCGGACGGCTGGACGAACTGGATTATCTATCGCTTCACGGTTCGCTTGTTCACTGAGTTCCGTGGAACTGGACAGCAGATGGTGCACGTGCGAGAAAATCCCCGGCAAGACAATCCTGCCCGTTGATCGCGGTTCCGTGCAGCCACCGCAAATAATGCCCGTTCGTTTCGGATTCCTGCCGGTGTCCATTGTGGGACAGGTTTGGTGGTTTCAATTAATCTCTCACACGTCTTACGACGTTGCGTTTCGGTCAACTTTACGCTTCGCGTTGATTACTCGTCACGGTCACGCTAATTCGGTTACGCTCAGAGAGAGAGATTAAACCAACGGAGAGTAAACAGAAGCTTCGAAATTGTTAGGCTCGGTCACGGCTTGTGTAAATAACGTCAGCTGAATGTGGAAACACACCGAATAAGACTTTAAACGCAATGCTGGTTCATATCAACGACGCGGGTAGAGGGATTACCAATACTGTCCACAGTGCTGGACGGATGGAACGTATGGTTCATGCACCGTCCTGTCCGCGGGATCCAAGATGATGGGAATGATTTTATGCGCGGTTATTTCATTACACATTTGATCAAAGGCTCGCTTTCAATTCCCGCAGCTATTTGCATAATCGGTCGCTCAACCTACAAAACGGACCCAGTATGCAGCTTTGTCCGGCTCCTTGCTCCACTCGTATCCGTAATCACGACAGGGTTTTTCGAAAAAAAGGGCACCGTGCGTCTGTCAGGAAGATGATAATGGGAAGAAGGGGCTTATGAGTTGCATTTGATGTCCAGCTTAATGGAAGAACTGTACGGTTCCAGCACCCGAGATACGAGTGGTCGACGAGGGACGACGTGTATTGGTTCGGATCGATTACTCATTGCCGGCAAATAGAGATTGAAGGAATGCTATTCGGCCGAGAATTTAGTTCAATTAAATGGAAATTCTTAACAGCTTCTTGGAGGCAGCATGCCTGAGGGTATCTTCATTGGTGTGTGCTGTTTTTAGTAGCGCAAGCGTCCCGTTACGCACGTTTGAGCTATGTAGTTTAATTTATGATTCCAATGTACGCAATCAAGCATTCGTTTCTGAATGAACGCGTACGGAAAAAAGTGGTGGATGAATGAGATTTTCATAAATATTGATGCTGAGATGAGGATGAAATAAGGCTGTACGATGATAAAGCAGCACAGAACGATGTACCGACGTGTGACAAAGAAAATTAAGAATCTCGTTCGCCAGTCTTTGTTAAAGAAGAGACGAATTGGTTTATGTTACTACTCACTCAAAACTCGCATCAAATTCTTATTCAGTCTTATATTTACTACTATAAGACCGTTGGGTCTGCAACTCCGTGCATTAAATCGGTAAATTGGTTACGCTGCCTAACACTGGATTATAAATTATGATCAAACTATTATACATACGATGTAACATTATAACAATAACTATTTGAAAACATAGCTGATTGAAAAGTGTTTACTAACATTTATTTAAAGCTCTTAAAATTAATTTAAATCTTAAGCTTATTTAAAATAAGCAAAAGATGATCAATATACGAACAACATATTTCATTTACTGGTGCATGTAAGCCAGGGTATCGTATATCTGATGTTTTGCTTCAGGATGCAATTTCAAAATATAATATTGATAGTAACTATTCATTTAAAAACAGTGAATACATTATGGATATCGTAAAGTGTGCACTGTACCGATTAAAAATTAACAATAAAATTTGTACGTTGTAATAAAAAAAACTTCAACAAATGTTTAAAACATTTCTACATTCCAAAATACGGATTATTTTCGATTTTAATTTAAACGTTTACCATGAATATAAACAAACAAAAAGTCCTTGAAAATTTACATTTGGAAATTTTACATTTACATTGAAATTTTACATTTGGTTCAATCAAAAGATTGACGAAAAGGCGTTCGAATTTTTTTTCGATTCAATACAAACATCTTGCTTTTTCAAATGAAGGTAAATAGTGCATGTTAGCTTGTAGTTATTTCTTCTTGTTCAATCTACGCTTTCAATCAACTTTTCTCTCACGAATCCTTAACGATTCGTCTTCACAGAAAGGACTGTGTTTGGTACGAAGTGCATGAAAAAGAGAAAACAAAATTTTAATTGCATTAAAAAAGTAAAACATGGAAACGCTTCATTCGACCGTAAACCTCAACTGTCCATCCATTGATGAAGAGTTGGATGGATTAGTGAAACTGTGGATGGCTAACAAAGTATGATACAAGCAAAAAAAAGTCTAAAGGTCGTACCGGATCAAATCAGATCCATGTGGTTCATTCATCAGATGGTATGTTTTGCTGGTTTTTTTTTGACTTACTTGACTTACTTTTTTGACTTTTGGTTCGTCAGCCATCGGCTTCGGTTTGCTCGCTGATGACTTTATTTTAATTAAGATCATTAATTATGATTTTTAATATCACAGTTGCGAGGGAACACCATGCTTTTTTGCGAGAAACACCATGCCGAACGACGGATACCGTAAAACTCAGTCTTAAGGATCTCTTTTGAACCAGTCACCGTCACCAAACCGGCGAAAGGATATTAAAAACGGAAAGAACAAACGGTTTTCGCGGGTGTTAGGAATGAAACTCGCGTACTCATTCCGCCGTTTCGATGGTTTGCCGTAAGTCTTACCAAATTGTTCGAGCGAAAGTAATTGATCTCTTGCTTTCTCGTGCATTTCGTAAAGTAGGGAAGCTCTTTACCAATAACGAGAGGAGGAAAAAGTAATGAAGACTAAAGTACAGAGTGCTGTGCCGATTAAATTACTCAGGTAAATGTTGAGGCTGAGTTTCAGAATTCTGTGAAAAATTTAGCTTACATTATGCAATACTTTTTTTGTTAAGGCATTATTCTGAATAGATCAAATATGTTGGGATGATTGTGAAACGTAAGGCATGAGTTTTACGATTATTTTGGTTCAACTACACTACATATTTTTTTCATTTATTGATATGGATTATTGATATTGATTATTGATATGCATTTATTTCATTTATTGATATAAACAACAACTTTTGATTCAATTGAATGCGGTGATTGAAATCTATTCTTGTGAAAAACCGTATGCAATTATTATGATTTTTTATTAGTTTTTTTTATCTTAAGTTGTGCTAAAACGCTAAAGATGATATTTTGATAATTTATTTTATATTACTTTTTTTATTTTTATTACCTTTTTTTTGTTGTAAAACTGTGATAATTCTTTAACTATTTTTATTTCAGAACGTAGGAAACTAACACTAGTATCCAATTTTAGTATTCAAAAGTATGGAGCTCCTTTAGAAAAACGGCAATAAATTATGAAATAATTTAAAATTTTAGACCTTTAAAGGCGTTTATGATAGGCTTTTAAATGTCTACATTATCATAAAGAGAGGTGGATTCATCCTTCCTCTAGAATGCACGTCTGGCTATGTGAAAAGCATGACACACTTTTCTATACGATCGTCTAATGTTATGAATCAGTTTTTATGAGTTAATCTACTGCTACAAAACGGAATACCCTGCCAATCCTTACACCATTTCTTCATTAAAAGGAAATTTTTCATTCATCTTTATGGTAAACAACGACCTGTAGTAGCACCGTGGCACTGTAGCTAGCAGTCGTAAATCAATTTCTATAACCAACCGCAAATACCAACAGCAAGCACTAATGGTAAAAGACCAATCATCCTGTTTCATGCTGTGCACAAAGCTTCACAAATGCCAAAGCAATCTGCACGTATTGGCCGCGTTGGACACGGTGGAGATTTGAAGCGATGAACAGAAAACTTCTGACACGCGCGGAATGATCGATAGCGTCGAGATCCGGGATGCTCGGCCAAGGCGGTGTTGGCGTGTAGTATGGATTAGGGGGCAGTAGCTGACCGAACACGTTCACCTAATGGAATCGTACCTCTCCACCGGTCACATTCCCTGTACAACTTGCACCATAAAGGTCTAGTTCCATTTTGTTTGCCGAAGCATTCCACAGAATTTCTCGAAAAAAAAACATTTAGCAAAAGGTGCGATCGTGAATCGATTGATTGCACCCGTGCAGCAGGTACTTCATTAGAAGATTCTAATTTTGCGCGCTACAGAAAGTAAGCAATCGACGTTTTACCCCTGTGCCTCACCAATATATCCCTGGCACCGCACGATAGAGGCAAAGTTTTTGATTAATTACGGTATCGAGAGGGAAACGGCGCAAAACCCGTGTCTGGAATCGATTACCTCCGTCGTCCGCTTTGGTGCATGAAAATGGTACACTCTGGAACAGAAAGTTTTGGCACGCCGCAAAAAGCCTTAAAGAATAAAAATGATAGGTTAGGTGCAATCAAACAAGGAAGCGTTAGAAATTTTCGACCCGAAACAAAAAGCAAGAACTGTCATTTGTTATCAGAAAAGTTGAGTTTGTATTTTATTTGTTTATGGAAGGGTTTAATTTGTATTTGTTTTATTTTTTATTTGGGTTCGTTTCTATGCTTGTCAAATTGTGTATTGTATAAATTGTGTTTTTCTTGCTAAGCTTTCATAGAAATCACATAGAAAAATGTATGAAATTTCTATAAAAACATTTATCACTTTTGAGCTTTTGTAAACCAACACTTGTTGTAACTTGTCCAAACAAGTAATGCAAAAAGTAATAATTTTAATTCTAAGCTTATTAAAACCGTTTATTGAAAAAATAATTCTAAGTGTGACGGATAAAATTCAACAAAAATAAAATTTTAGTTAGAACTGTTGACTTTAGAAAATAGTCAAGATAGAATCGTTTATATTGAACTGTACGAAAACTGTACCACGTGTAGAAGAAACTCAGAATACTAACTCAATCAAATTTGTCCTAAATGACCTTGAAGACAATAATTAAAGGATTTTTTAAATAATCGTTTCGAAAGAGCTTCGATTAATACCAGAAAATAAAACAATTCTCTGTATGATTCGTTGCATGCTTTATGCTGCTATTACATTTAAATGAAATAAATCACGTCATAAATTTTACTGAAATATAAAGCAAATTTGGTAAAAAAATAGAGATAAAAAAAAATAAAAATAAAAAAAAG
>JXWZ01002984.1:0-13203 GCA_000956215.1 Anopheles farauti No. 4 | reverse complement strand
AATAATTACTCGAACTCGGGTATACTGAAGGTACGTCCGAAATGGTCGTTAAGATATTAAGTACTTAGAGTACTCTATTACCTTTTCGTCATTTATCAATGGCTCGTCAACCAAACAATCCGAGACCGAGCGACACGGCTCGTTAGCCACTAAACCGTCCGCCCTAGTCCTTGCTCTTTATCAATTTACCCTTAAACTTTGCCCACGTTCACACACCGCCAGTACTAATGATGCTTCTCTTTCACTTCTTTTTTTTTGTATATTTCCAGGCAAAAATGGCATCAATGAAGGTGAGTCAACGTCTAATCGTCCGGTTACTGGTTTTAGACACCTCTCAATCTGTCGAGCAGCCCAGTTCCGTTTCGTTCCCCACCACCTATTCCAGTTCTTGACCATTTCAACGATGCTTCTTCGTGTGGCTTTTTCATGTAGGTGTGGAGGAGGCCGGCCGCCTTCTTTAATGTTGGGGCTTTGGTTCAAGATCATCTCAAGCGGGGGTCGTACCGCGCGAGTAGCTAATTTTTGTACCCTCGAGCGAAATTACCGTTCGAACCAGATGAAACGAAATCGGATCGGATGGGTGGTGCGGGTGCGTACGAGTACAAGTATGGTCCGGCACAAAGGCACCGGATGAAAGATGGCAAACTTCACGGAGTAAACCGAAGGTCACTGTTGCCTTGCATCACCGACAAGAGGTTTGGTCCAATCGCCATCATTGGAATGGTGTTAGTTGGTGGCAAGGATGGCAATGATTAGAGGACGGAGACTTTGATGCGAACACCGATACGGAACATCGATGTACCTTGAACTTTCCGAACCCCCGGTTCTCGCTCACTAGATGTGCACCTTTGCACAAAGCCCATCGGGGAGCATTCGGACATATCTCCCACCTTCACCGTCACTCGTCGTGGGAAATTACGAAACAGTTAGATGTGGGGCGGTTGTCGGGTAGCTCACTTTATGAGCCTCTAATAGCCTGGAATTATAACACTCTCACGCCCCAACTTGAAAAAACAACATGCATCTCCATGGTCGCGTTTTGGAGACGGTGGCGGTACAAGAGGAGCAATAACGGCTCTAGCGTTCCGAGCATCCCATGGCCAGCAATAGCGGCGACGGCAGCAAATTGTTCGTACATCCAAGCCGTACATCGATTATTTGCTCGATTCCAATGGTGTCTTTCGGTGTTCGGCACGCCTCGTTTTGATGGCATGCGCAATCGCGACTTGATTGTGACATTTGGATCAACCGGCTTCATCGGCTAGGGATGTAGTGTAGCGGCAAGGGGAAACAGCAGTTAGGATATGTGGACACCACCGCGCCACCAGAAGAAGGGCACTGACATTTGTCTGGGAAGGGATCGAGTTACACATAAATCATCACTGCGAGAGGTTGCTCATAAAAGGAAGTACGCACTTGGTTTCGGTATCGTTCGTTGGTGCGCAATTAAAATGCGATGTCGATCGTGTGAAGTTTGTGCACTTGAGATAGAAATCTTGAGCTTGTGAGGAAGGAAACCGATTGCAACAAAGTAGTACATTATGGTGGGCGAGTGAGTTGTACGCTCAAATATTTTGAAGATTGAATCGGTAACAGCAGATATTGGAATGTTTTGATGTCTTATATTATCGAACTCTATTTTTCGAGTTTCTTCGTGGATAAAGTATTGAATTACTCGATTCGCACTTTTACAGAAACCTGAGTGCAATTTCATCTGCAATTTGTCAAGCACAAGTCCGAAGTTTTCAAGCCCTCATGCATTAATGAGTTCTTCAGTCTGCTGCACACTCAAACCGTCACGGACAATGTGGACAGCATTCATTGTCAAAGCAGTTCGGCTCGACCTCGATAAAATCTTGCCGTTTTACGACATCGAACACTGCACAATCAACAATGCGCACCCAGTGACGAGTGTTACAGATTGTGTGAGATTGAAGTAGAACAAGTAGATCAGTAGGTGTTGCCCCACATGCCTTGTTTGGGCGTTGGAGGACTACGCGTCCTCTCGGCTTTAATACGCCGACAGGTTGCGATATGCTCGTGCGTGTTCACACTATGGCTGGTGAGCTTTCAGGAAGGAACTGCAACCACAGGGCGATCGGCATTGTGTGCTCATAACTTCCCATTCCGTACACTCCGCCACCAACATTGGCCATAACTGAGTGCCATTCATCGAACCAATGGTTGCTTCGTCGGTGGTGGGTTTTGTTTTCTCTATACTTCTATGGCAACCCTCCTGCGTTGGGCACAAAATAAAGCCATTGTTACTGATTACCACCAGCTTGGAGACTGGGTCTGCACACACCTCCGGTGGTGAAAGATCGTCCGCGTCAGTGGCGGTTGGGTAAGCAAAGGCAAAGTGCACCAATTTCCAGCCGTGTTTCCGCCGTGCACACACAGGAAGTCTGAACACGATCGTCATGTAAACGATCGAGCGAAAGGTTGATGAATAAGAAGCAACCTCATTTGAATACGCGCGCCAACTCCATTTGCAAATTATTTCGCTTCTTCTGGCGCCCATTTCAGGAGGAGAGTGTAAAACACATCCGTCAAAAGAAATTAAGGTGTTTACAGCCATTTAATGCGAGCGACATGATGATGAAGTGTTTCTCTTGCTCTCGCATTCGCAAAATATGACGGCAGGAAGACCGGCCAAAAGGTTATACTCGCGCAATGCCGCATCCGATCCAAATTGTTCCGAGCGGTCAACGATTTGTTGTGGCGCATGGAAACCGACTTCAAACGATGTTACATTCGGATGTAAGAGCCAAATGCCAATTGCAGTCATCGTCGTCCCGCAGGCACGTTGGAGCCAAAATGGTCCAAATGTCGGCAATATTTTTAACACGATTACCGCACCCGGGCACGTAATGGCAACGCGAAGTAATGGTTGATAGTAATTATCCTAATAAATAGCGGTGCCCTAATGCCGCAAGAGAAAGGAAGAGAGAGCGAAGGTCGATGCTGTAAGGAGTTAGGGTTTGCCATACTGGAGTCTGTTGGTGAGCAACAAACATGTAATTAGTATTGTTCCCGCCTTACTGAGTGAGCATTAACGAAGCAGAAGTAAAATAAGTAACTGGAGCAGTGTTAACTATAAATTCACTTACTTTTATTTAGAAGGACCTTTCGCACTCTTGAAATTGTCAACGAGACTTTTAGTGCAGTTGATATAGTTTTGGTGCTATAATAATGTAAACCGTTAAATTTGTTTGCGAAATAAATTAAAAAAATGGAGCGCCTCCTAGCGGAAAACGTTGCAAGCATGTGAGTGTAGTTTAAACCAACGATGCTAGCAATCGCGTTTATTTTTCTCACCACAACAATAATGTAAAATGTGCTTTTGTAAGCACGCGCGCGCACTCCCTCTGACGAGTCGGATCTACGTCCGCTTGCATTGATTTCCCATATTACAGCAGTTCGCACGAAACATTGCGCAATCGTATGCGAAAAACCCCTACCTTAGTCCACACACTAGTCTCCTGGGTCCGCTGGCGCTAAGTGGCGCAAACTTTCGCTACAAAAGCGTCACTTCATCAACGGTCGGCGCGTTCCAGTACGATTCTTTTTTACACATTTCGGATCAAGTTCAGCGGCAGATCTTGTGTGACACAACGGACACGGGGGTGTCAATTTTGTTTGTCAGCCATAGGTCAACACGGATGACTCGGATTAAGATAGTTAGTGAGAATGCTGTGTGTGCGAAATTTTTACATGCAAGGGCAAACATTGCGATGACCATCTACTCGCTACCATCGATCGAATCGTTAGCGTATAGAAGAATTTAATTTCGTTTACTTTATTTAGCTACCATTCTGCTGCCATATTCTGTCTGTGGATGATGCAAAAGGGTTGACATTCATAGAGCGGTTGATGAGAATAAACAGCCTTTTTACGTTCGCATACGCTTTGGACCACACAGTGGACCACATTCTGACCATTCACAGGGTATGTGAGAACTCCGCATCTTCAGCGAATGAATAAATTGACATTCCAAGCGGGGAGGAAGTGACCTTTCAGGGATGGTCTGCTCCAGACGCCATAGATTTGTGTCTTGAGGTGCTTGCTTTATTTAATTAGAGCTCACGGAGTTTAAATGTCAAACAAACCACTGCATAAATGATCAATTTGCTTATCAACTCTGCATCAACTCAGTTTAGCATTCAGCGTTCATCGTAAACTTTTGTCATTTGAAAATGTTTATGACGGGCATATTGGTTATATATATACAAAATAAACAGAAATGGTTCGAAACATTTGTCTAATCAAGGTACATAATTTGATATTTACGAAATTAGTTATGATCTCTTAATGTGAGTTTTGATTGTTAGCAGGCAAGCAATTGAAAATATATCTGTATCTTAAAAAATTTCAGCATGAGCGATCATTACAACGACAATTTATCATTATTTACTTATGCTATAATGCCTCGTAAATAACATTCCAAGCGTGACGCCGGTTTCGAAAATTTCAGTTTGATTTAAAAAATTTCACCTGCCGAAAGCGTTGTTTCAAACGTGCCTTCTCGCTTTAACTGAGCAACGAATTTGTTCCAAATGGTCAATATCATTACCGTAAATTTACGAATCAACACGCACACCGTAGGAACGATCGCGCGTCGATGATAACGCTATCGCCACATTGCATTAAATTTCGTTTCCCGATCGGTCGGCAAGTCACCTGCGACCTAGCGCCTATAGACCGACCATAGTGGCTCTAATGCTACACTCTCATCATTGTCTCTCACATCCACCATTTCTCATTGAGGTGGTCACTTTCGGTGTGTGCATCTGCGGTTCGCGTGAGCGTCGATCGTGTCGATAAGTGACCGTTTTTCTTCGATTACAAAACCGGCGTAGTGAAAATCGCGTATATCGAAAAGATCGATCACCGGGCGGTGTAAAGCCGATCGAAATCGACAGTTCATTCACTCTTTCGCCCGGTTCCCTCACGTTCAGCGTTACGCGGGCCGTAACGCTTCGATTAGTATGATAATTTATACAGCACCCTACTAAGCCTCCCGTGTTGGGCGCAAATGTGCTACCAGTTTTGTGTGTCTCCGCTTTTCCTCTATCTGCTCGTTGCTCTTTAGTGTCTCATTCCACCTCGTTCGCTGGGTCGGGCGACAATGTGTCAAATGGACACTGAAACCTAACAACAATCGGTGACGTTTTGCTCGTGCAATTGAAGTGGTCTCACCTGAGAAAGAGAAGAAGAAGACAAAAAACACGATCGTTAGTGGACTGGTCGGTTAACCGGGACAGGAGGACTGCAATCGCTGGTTGAAAGAAAGTAATGTAGGGAAGTAGACAACATCCATCATGCATTATAACACAGCACGAAAGTGATAAAGTATACAAGACACTCCGGCAGCGTAACACTAAGACGGAAGGCCCAAATGAACCTACACGTAGTGGCCGTTCCTCCTGGGGGCGTGAAGACGAATACATCATCCCGGGGCGGTTGTGAGATCAAAGGGCTTATAAGGTTTATTGGTGCATTAATTGACAGTTCAGTATTAGGAAAGAAATTTCACTATGTTTAAATTACTTCGACCAGACAGAACGGCAAGCAGCCGATGAACACGACAAATGTGACTCCTGGGTTCGAAACGCTCGCCATATGTCAGCGGAACTCGATTCCGATTTGTCAATCGAACGCTGTTCGATGCGATGATGCGACGGTCGTGTTTTTAGCGTGACACCCTGCAAGGAAGTTCGTGCCTCCACGTCCCTTTCTGAGTGTGTAATGTGGAAAGTGGTTACGAAATTGAAAGTTACGATTGGAACCAAGGTAAGGGCGCCAACTCGCTGCTGCTGGTGCTATCCCTGCTCCATAGGCCGTGAGGCTCGTGCAATCGTACTGACCGCGTGCCGTTTATGCTGGCGTTACGCTCTTTTTTTTTTTCAACCCCGCCGCCCCTGACCGGAATACTCAAGTGTTTAGAAGCTTCCGCCCCTGAACTGGAGAGTCTCGGGAGTGTGAGGCTTCGTGTCGGAATGGCACGAAGAAATTTTCGCATTTCTCGCCAAACAAAGCCAAAAGTGATCAATCACGTGGTGTCCGGTTGAAATGGCTCCGATAGAAAAAAAGGTTCGAATTTAATATGGATTGAAGGTGGTGATGTTGCGTTTTCCGTTTCTTTTTAATCGTGCTTATTTAATGTTCCAATAATGGTAAATATGTTGTTCCGCGATGAGTGTTCGTCTTGTTGAATAAGGCGTGTAAAACACATTAAACGTCGCTTTTTTTTAATTACTAACTTTATTAGACTGTCTCTAATTTTCGTCGTTCTGATCTGAAATGGTAAATATTATGGTTTGTACACTTAGTAACGAAAGGTTGACTTTAAGGCTTTAATCTTTATGATTTAAAATTGAAATAATATTCTTAAATTTAGTATAATTATTTAGTAGAGCCTTGTACATCTAGGATATATTAGAAACATAGAAACATAATTTATATAATTTGACGGATAGCATATGATAAATATTTAATTGTTAGCATAAATGCTAAAGTTTTCGATAATGGGGCATAAACACAAGATGTTAAATACAACTTACACAGTACAAATGTGCTGCAGTCAGTTTGTTCTTCGTTTCTTTTATCACTTTTGAAATTAATTTCCTTTCACGCACTATGCCTTCCTACACGACAATCAAAATACGCTTCACAATGTGAAGTTTATTATGGCAATAGAAACGACCAAAGATACAGTTTCACATCTCTGATTCCGGCAAAACCTCGTGTTACCTCGGTCGCTCAGTTATCGTTCTGCAGATTGTTATCGCTTTGCAATTCGGTTTCTCCGACGCGTGTTTCCTTTGTGCAAGTGGCTGCACAGGGGCAAGCTAACGAAAAGACAAGACATTTTGCAACGATATGACATACATTTCATTCTCACCTCACCTTACCATCAACCAAAGACACACGCCTGTCGCGTCCGGGTGTCCAACAAACGAGTTGAGGCCGGTGTGTAGGGGAATTCGACAAATTAACAGCCTAAAATTTTAATTGACATCTTGCTTCGGCGACTGCGCAACGTCACTTAAGCGGCCATATTGTCCACCGTATCTCCGGCATGCACGTCACATCATGTCTTTGTTTTGTTTTGTGTTGCTGCTAGCTCGGCATGCGATGTTCAGTTGAGCAGCGAGCGATTTGTGTTTTTTCGCTGGGGTTTCATTTTTCTCACCATCCCTTTTTGTTTTTTCGCAACCTGCTCATTAAGTCATCAAGCAAAAAGGGAATAAAACGCAACGCATTGTGTAATTGATTTCGTTAACGGAAAAATACGTTATCTTTGATTCTGTTCTCCGGATCACACCGGTTGGGATCGCTTTTTATTATCACACAAACGTCATTTCGCTGTTGGTAGGTTTTCTGTTACGCCATCTACCGGGAAATGAACTAATTAAACCGTTGCTTGATTCTTGGTAAGGGTCCGATCGATAGCGATCTCGAGGGCGTTCGGGAATCGGCTACTAATGACCCGGATCAGGCCCACCACATTAAATCGATCGTTGATCTGATAATATTTTCAGCCCGATTTAGAATGCGCCGCGTTCCATCGCTCAGCCGGAATCTGTGTCGCAGATCGGCAGGATTATGGTTGCTTTCTCTTTTTCGTTTCGAAAAAGGGCGGAAAGGCATTATAGAGGACCCCTGCTGGTTCGTGCTTGGCTGGGTTTGAAATTGAAAGTTTTATTCTCCGTTCAGGCGATGCAGCAAACCACAAACGCACATAAGTGCTACAGCTGGTCGCAAAAGGAGATGGTGTTGACAGCCGGTCAATCGGCGGTACTAGGCGAAGCAGAATGAAGTGTAAACTGAACCACAAAAAAGGCAAACTGAACTGTTGATGCTGAAAATGAGATCAGATCTGGTAGCATTCGCGTGCATGCGAGTGTCAAAAAATCACCTTTAAATAGTCCCCAACCGAAGGTGTCATATTTTTCTTGTTGCTCATTCACGCTTAAACTTTCAGTCTCTCAGGCGTAGCCAAAACAGAACTCCCCATTATCTTGATTCGGTCTGTTGGCGTTGGCATTTCTGTGACCGCTTATCTCCATCGCCTTAATTCACTTTTCAGTTCTATCACTGCTCGTTTGTTGTCGCAAGATCCGATTGCCTTTTAGCACCCTGGCACACGCACCACCGTGGCCGGTGGAAACGCCCACCCATCCGTTTAATGGAAGCTGTCATAGTGGATTTTTCGGAGTTTACCGATCGCAGCTTTTAGTTTTCGTTTTGGATAAGCCGCTCGTTTCCTTACCACTTATTTCAAATTCGTATCGGATTTAATTAAATTTATTTTTCGCCAAGGTTATAACGGCTGAACTTGAGGTAAATGCGATCAGAATTAATTCTATTTCCCACATAACCCATGCTGCTTTTGCTACCGAAAATATAAAGTCGGCAGGTAAACAGAAGAACAAACATATGTTTTATTCATTTTCGCAAACGTCCGGCGGATGAAGGTACGCAACAAAGCACACTGTCTGCGTTTCTTTTGCCCGATGAGAAGGTTGCCAATCCGTGTACCGAAAACTCTCCGTGGTACAAGTTTATTTCGCCAACTGTCGACGAATGGTCATTATGCTCTTGTTTTTTCACTTGTTAGATTATTTATAGCATAATTTAGCATGCTTCAGATGGTCAATAACGCATGAATCATAGAATGCACGGTAAGACTCGTCGAAAGCTATGGGCAGGAGACGACGATTTAATCGCTAAGCGAAGTATATTCGAGTAAAATAAAATGTGAAAGGAACCCTACCACCCCTCCTTTTTATCATAAATCGAACCTTCACATTGAATTTGCGATTCGATTCCACCCGGTGGTGGCTTCAGTGGGTTTGTTTATTGTAGCCCCCGTAGTCTCCCGGCGTGCACCGTAATATGGTGAGAGGCAGTTTATTGATATTGCGGAACTAAAGTAATCCTGCTGGTCAAAACCCCTGCTGCCACAGTTGTAGTGCTGCTAACGCTTTGTATTTGATCTCTCTTTGCTGATCGTTCTTCGATTGTTTCGATCTATGTTTAATAAATCAAAACGCCACTTCTGGCAACCGTATCGATCGAAACCTTCATCAGCAAACACATCTACAACGGTGTGAGATTTCTGCAAAGATATATCATTTCTAGCTTTTGACCATGACTGTCGGTAGAAGAAGGTAGAATGGTTGGGAAATACGATCGTCGGGATTATATTGATGCGGGTCCGAATGGTTTGCATCGAATATTTGCAACCGGATCTGGATGAGGTTAGCAGGTTCTTTGCAAAATACGGTGTGTAAAAAACGTGAGTATGTATAGATCATCACGATCAGTCTTCGAAGAGATCTAATCCACCTATCCAAACTCTAAGATCCCTAAAATATTTTGCCTGGTAACAAATAAAAAATTTATAATTTATAATTTTTAATATTGAAGGGTTTCAATGTTATTCAAATTTTATATCTAGCACAAGCAATTTAAAGCGGAAAAAACTCTTCTTTTCACCCGGGCATTCGTTCACTGAATCGTCTACTCATTTCGTGAGAAGTTGGCATCCTGCGTAAGCGGGAAGCACCGAAACAAAAAAAAAAATACGGCCCATTCCTAATCACATTGACCGTGCCGCTGACCAGCAACCGACCTACCCCGGATCGTTAGATCGAGTAATTGGAGCAATCAACCGTCCACCGTCGGAGAGTCTTATATAATCCGACTCCCGACGAAGTCACTTCCCGACTCTGTGCTGTTTGTTTTTCGTTCATTCCAATCCATGCATTAACCGATTCCTATCCAACATCGCAACATCGAAACTCATAATTTCCCCAGGTTATGTTTACGCGCGCCTATGAGGGGGTGGTTGTTCGGTTCGCTTTTTTGTTGCTTTTTTTTCACTACCATTTTGCTAAGTGAAAACTGCTTCTAACTACGCGTTCGGCGGCTTTTTAGTGACCACCGAAGCTATGAAAACGAGGTTCGGGGGTGAAGACTTTGAGGCGCAGGTTGGTGCTTTTGGTCCGTTTTTCCGGTATTTTCCGCACGCTTCACGTTGTGTGTTGATGATGGTGCTTCCGTTGTTAGTATCGCGAAAATAAAAACAAAAATACGCCAGGTAGCAATTTCATTTTTGTGAGTGGCGCTTGTGCCTGTGCGGCGATGCGTCGTTATACTTGTTATGCTTTGGTGCATCGCTGTTTTCCCCATCGTCATCGCTGTTGGGCTTAAAAGGGTGAAGCTTCTTGTTGCGCTGTACGAGATTTGGCTTGAAATTTTAAACCCCTTTTTTTTCAACCACGTGTTCCTACGCTTAACGAGAGTGTTCCACCGAATGCTGGCGGTAAAATAGTGGCACATTAAATTTAATAATCTAATGCCTCACGATTTAGCATGGCACCGTCGCAGAAGCAGTGGTGCCCTTTTCGTTTCGCTTAGTACCACGCGTGATTTATGAGAGAGTTTTACTGGGAGTTGGTATTTTTTTTCTCTGTTTTTTTTCCTCCGTATCGTTCCTTTGTTGCAACGGAAACGGCCAACAGATGCAATCGCTCTAATGCCCTCTTATACGAGTTATACAAATTATATTATTAAATTACCATGCTGCACTGGTGCTTTTGGGAGGGTCTTGGGTGAAACTGTTTCCTCTTCATGAATGCTGCCAATGATGATGATGATGATGATGGTCTATAATATTTCCTAAGTGGGCACGATTCCAATCCCACCCCGGCACCTAGGGCTGAGTAAGACGTAATTTGCGCCGGAAGGAAAGGTCTCCAATGGAATGGCACGATTTTGACCATCGATCTAGAGGCGTTTTCGGGCGTGTTTACCTACACCCCGAGGGCAGATGCAGGTACAAGTGCAACGGTGCAGCACCGGTTTCCGTTTCGCCTTCCGGCCGATGGAGCTTGCAACAAAAATTTGTTGTTACAAGCGGTGCAAGGTGTGTCCGATGAATTTAGTTACTATTTTTTTTGTTCGTTTGTTTCTTAAGATTTCTGATTTCCGACCACGAAACAACGTTAATCGTACGGTAGCAGCCGCAGCCGATACTGCAGAAGGGATGTTGGAAACCCAAAATCGCTGTCGGCAAGCTGACGGTGGTAATAAAAACGATTGGCTTTGCAACATGCCGGCGCGTTCAAAGCTGCCTACCGGTGCATGTTCAACAGGTGTTTTGCGGTGTCCGATTCCGAAAGGGAAATTGTTGTGCTATTAATTGGCGAGTGTATCGAATCGTCGTTGCTAGTTACTGCTCGGTGTGTTTTGGTGTTGTTTTCCGCATTTAAACACATCCCGCACGCGCCATGAGTCATTCGGATGCGTTAGCATTTTGTTTTCGAAAACCGTTTGACTACCGTGTTTGATTAAGATGTTGTGGCCGATCTCGTTTTGTTGCTACAAAGAAATTAATCATCTTAATCCTTATCACTGTGGCCTTAGGCCAGTTCATTAACTCTTTTGTGTTAAAAGATGTGGAGTCTTTTGTGCGCCTTTGTGTCTCATTTTACAGTCAATAAAGCGTTGAAACGATATGAATAAACACAGCTGGCCTTAGAACCATTTTAGTCAACAAAGTTTCGTTATTTTCTTCATTCAACAAACATTCAATGATTCACTGAACGCTTTTTGCTGCGTAGTAAAATGAATTCAAGAATAAAGACAAAGCACATGTGTCGTAAACAAATGGTAAACAAATAACTAAACAAATTAAGTTTTTTTTAGAAGGACAAAATACATAAAGTGAAACTGAAACTAAACTGTTTCACTGAAACTGTAAAAGTGAAACATATTTCAGTGAAAACTATGAAAAACTGCCTTCATGTCACTTGATATAAATTTTACCTTTGGTACATCCTGTTAATATTTATTGTTATAATTTTTGGCCAACTATTTTTGTTTAAAATTGTGAATATATTTTTCATATTAATAAATCATTAGTTTGCATGAAAAGTTTGTTACTTGTATGTGTAATTCGTGTGTATCTTTTTTTATTGTATCTTTTTATTTATGGGCTAATAATCATATCGTTATTATTGTGCAATGACAAGCGATGGAATTGAAACTGGCATAAAATGAAGCGAATGATTCAATTGGCAAAACTCTCATCACAGATCATGAGCGAAGGATCATGCGCTGCCATTTGTTGGGACAATTAAAATCTCATTTTCGTGTTTCTCAATGGCTGCAAAGGCACCGTGCTGTGCTCCTTACGCTTTCGCTTTCAAAATGCTATCTGGAACAAAGGTGCCACACATTTTGACCACTCGGTCGCAATTACACGCCCCCACCAGACGCAAAGTTGCAATTCGGACCACCTGACGCCTCTGACGTAAGAAGGACTCCACGCGACGCGAACGGAGAAATTGATTTTAATGGTAATTCAAATGGCCTTACCCGTTCGAAAACGACAGCCGATTCTGTTCTCGGCCTCAACATGCACGTTGAGAAGTGCAGCGTTTTCGTTTCGTACTCTGCAGTGTGATCGTTTGGAACGTTCGCCGTATGCATCTTCGACCTTTTTATAAATGCAACCGGAGGCCAAACATATTGGTTGCCGTGGAGACCACCACCACCCATGGAACTGGTTGTTTCAAGCGGTTAGAATTTATCTACGGCGCCTAGACAGACGACTGGTTTGCATCATCGATGAATTGGTTGGATTGGTCGAGTGGGTGTTATTGGTTGGGAGACGACAGTCGGATAAATGGAAAGCACAAAGCAACACGCTGCGTCCTCCGGCGAAGGTGAACCGGCGCCGCCTAATTATAGCGGATGTTTCTTTTTTTTGTTTTGCTACCTCTGGTTTCGGGGCGTGTGTGCTATTCTGCCAAAAAACGAACATCGTTTCTCTGGACATATCTGGTTTAATGTGCTGGTTTTTTTTTCTAGCAGAAGCATCATCAATAATAACTAACGGAGGCGTCGAAATTAGAATCACAGAATGGAACTTGAAATACGATTATAGTGTTTGCCTTCCGTTTCAAACTATACAGGTAAAGCTTTTTCGCTTAGCTGGATCGTATTTCACATGATAGTATCAGTTTTTGGAGTCATGTCCTGTGATCACTGGTATGCGTGAGTTCAAGAAGCGTTTCCAAATCAGCTGGTATAAAAAAATGGATTTTTATTGATCACCAGTTTTAACGCTTGTGAGCTTTAAGCGTAGGATTAGACGATTCGTTTTTATTCGATTTCTGTTTTAATCAT
>JXWZ01002980.1:0-13267 GCA_000956215.1 Anopheles farauti No. 4 | reverse complement strand
CAATACAAATCAATACATTATCATCGTGTAGATGATAACAAAGAAAACAAAACATGAAGGGGATGCAAGCGGCCCGTTAGGATAACTGAAAACAAACTGGTCAGAAATGGTAGTTTATTTAACGGAAGTAAGTAAGTTAAAGGAAGTACGGCAGAACACAACCCTTCAATTTGGGATTTTAAGTAAGATTGTCAAATCACAAAAGTTAAAGGTGCTAGAATGAATGAAATGATTTAAAATTACAAATGTGTAAGTTCAGTGTATGTATTATCTGGAGTAGGATACTAAAACTAACACAAAACAGGTAAACTGGAGCTAGAAAGATCATTAAATACTATCAACAATAAAGAATACCTGAATAAGAAAACCTGCTAGAGATTGGTAACGCACGTTCGAAGACCACCTTTACTAAGAAGGCAGATTAAAAACAATTGATTATCGTATAATTGACAAATATTAATACTTTTTGTTTGTTCTATTTTGCAGCGAACGGTATCGGAAGTACTTATATTCTACCATATCAACGCAGAGTGTGTCATGCACGCAATCAGAAGCTTACTCTCGAAGGACAGCGATAGTGACGAAGTACCGACCGCACGGATCGCTGAGTACATCGCTGAACGGTTTCTGGGAGTGCTGGCGAACTTTGAAGGCACCCTCGTGAATCCGGACGGTGAGAAGGTCCTAAAGCGGCAGGCGTTGCTAAGCTTGGGCGATATTATACGGCTGCTGGGCGGTGAACATATAACGCCGTTCCGTTTCAAGATCATTGCTCTGCTCCGGACAGCGCTGGCACTGTCAGAGGAAGCCGCACTGACGTGCCTATGTGTGCAGGCGTGGCGTATCTTCGTCTGCACGGTCGACGTGCGACAGCTGGGATCGCTGCTGAGTACAATATTCGTAACACTCGAACCACTGCTCGATTCGTACCCGGAAGATATTGGCTACGTGTTCCGTTACCTTGTGGTGGAGAATACGAATCTGCTGGGCAATTGTATCGGTGATCTGTTCTTTCTGGAAGACACCAACGTACCGAGCGATGTAAAGAAAACCGTCGCAACGCGGCTACGAAAGCATGACAACGAAGATCGAAGCGAACGTTTCGTCCTCCGGCTGGAGGAGCTTATTCGTCACTGCAACCACGAGAACCTGAAGATACGCGCGTTCGCCCTGTCGCACCTTTGCCGGCTGTTTGAGAGCAATCGGGCGGAGCTGAATGAGGCCATTCTTGGGCAGCATCAACGCATCGGGCTCGGTACGGTAGCGACACTGGTGGAAACGATCGTGCGGGGCCTTTGCGAGCAGGACACGAATCTTCAGCAACGGGCGGCCGAGTGTCTCGGGGAGCTGGGAGCGCTGGCACCGAGCCATTTGCCGCCGAACTATGCACCGGCAGGGTTGGGGTTCGCAATGAGCATCCATTCCGATTGTTTCGCCATAATCGCACTACGCGAACTGTGCCGAGCGTACCAGCGGCAGAAGGATTCCAAGTTTGTCGACAGCTTCTCGCTCGCCATACAGGAAATATTGAGCGAACGGGGTGTCGCACCGGCGGCGGGTAAAAAGCGGGAAGTGTGGGAAACGATCCCGGAACGGTTGCGTCCGATCATGGAACCGCTGCTGACATCGTGTTACACGACCGTTTCGAAAGAGTCGCTTATGACGCTCCACCCGGTGTTTAACAATGTGTACTCGAGCCACGAATGGTCGTACAATTGGGCATCGCAGATGATCGAGAGCATTGGACGGAAAATGACGCGCAATTTGCTGCGTGCATTCAAGCCAAGCTTGCGGTGCGATCGGGGCACCCTACTGATGATGATGCCCTATATACTGGTGCACTCGTTGCTGCTCTGTGAGGGAGGCGAGCAGATACCGCGAATAGTTGAGGAACTGCAGACCGTTCTCAATGCGGCTATCGCACAACCGGAACGACCTTGCTCCACAACGGCCGCTGCGCTGATGGAGATAAACGATGGTGGTGTGGAGGAGGCAACTTCCACCGGCGCGTTGGCGACAGAGTCGATCGTTTGTATGACCCAAGAATCGCAGGACACTTCCGGCAAGGAGCTGGCGTTACAGTGTGCCAAGTACGCGTTTGGATTGTTTGATTTTCTCGAACGTTGGCGCCGGCAGTATGTGAAAGAAACGACCGCGAACCGGAAAGAGCACCAAACAAACATGGAAGGAGCACCAAGCCGGCAGGATTACGAGGTGATCGACGCGTTTCTGAACAACTTTGACAGCGATCTGCTGGCAACGGTTAACTTCAAGTGTCACGAGTACGCACGAGCCCTGCAGTACGTCGAGCGCAGTTTGACTGGCGAGGACCGGGGCAAGAAGCTGCAGGAGAAGCTGTCCTTTTTGGCCGAAATCTACTCACGCCTTGGTGATACGGACTCGGTGGAAGGAGTGATGGCGCTGAAAGCGACGGAACCAACGCTGCCCGAGCAAATTCTGTACCACAACGCGACGGGCCGGCTGCACGAAGCGGTAGCGTGCTACGAACGGTTGCTTCAACTGAAGAGCGTTGAAGAGCAACCACCAAATCTGAAATATTTGAACAACATGATCGAGTGCTATCTGCGGCTTGATCAACCGGAAACGGCCCTGCTACTCGCGGAAAGTTTGCTTGCTCGGTATCACGACACGGCACTGCACATTCCACTGCTGGACATACAGGCCGAGCCGTTGTATCGATTGGGTAGATTTGAGGAACTCGAGGAGCTACTGCATCAACGGCAGGCGGATCAAGTTAGCGGTGCAATCGATAGTGACGATCGGCACTGGGGAGTTATCTGCGGTTCGCTCATCATCGAATATCGCAAGCCAGTGTACGAGCGTTTCCGTTCGGAAATTGAACGTGCCCGGCTGCACGTGGTCCGGGGTAGCTCGAACGAACGTATCAGTTCCCGGCCACTCGATGAACAGCTCGGTACGTACGAGAAGCGCTACGAACAAGCGCTCAAGCTACACATCATACACGAATTCGCAAAGTGTGGTCACATATTGCAAAGTTTGCGTTCGATCCAGCACACGGGTAGTGGAGCGGTCGCGACGACAACGCTGATCGAGGACATACGGCGGCTTGTCGATAATCTAAACACCCGGCTGGAAGTGTTGCAACCGAACGCGGCCACAATCGAGCCGATCATAAGCCTGCGGCGTGTGCTGTTGAAGGAAATGCGTCAAACGGTTGATGAAGTGCGTTGGCAGGAAGGGGCCGATAATGGGGCGAACGTGGGCAAACTTCGTCAACTTCTCGATCAGACGATCGGTGAGTTGTGGATGAAAAGCACGGAGCTTGCATCACGTGCGAACATGTACCAGCAGGCGCTCCTCTATATCCTGCACGCCGAAAGCTACCGGCCACCGGATCTCTTTATAAAAAATGCTAACTTACTCCACGATCGGGGCGATATGACGGGTGCGCTGAAGGTGCTCGAACGGGGCGTGAACGAAATCGTAAGCGACACGGCTACCGGTTCGCTGGACATGGGCGCGCTCAAGTCCGCCCCAAAGGAGTTGCGTTTGATTTACGCCGAAGGGAAACGGTTGATCGCGACGTACAATGCGGAAGCGTCGAACATTTCGGCAACACTCAATCGGCGCTACTTCAAGGAGGCGGTCGATATCAATCCGGAGAGTGAGATCGCATTGGTCCAGCTGGCGCAGTATATCGACAAGCTGTACGGTGCGTGCCCGGCAAGCGAGCAGGAATCGGCCAACGGGTGGGAGATGCTGTTCGAGGTGATGAAATCGTACGGTAAATCGATGCAGTACGGATCGAAGTACATCTACGAATCGATGCCGCGGGTGCTAAGCATCTGGCTCGATACGACCACGAAGGTGCTGCAGAAAACGCAAGACGCAGCGGCGGCCAGCTTGAACCGGAAGATTGCACAGTCGATGAACAAGTTGGCAGGCAAGTTTAAGGACACGCTCTCGCCGTACTTTTTCTTCACAGCCTTCTCGCAACTCATAAGCCGTGTTGCGCATCCGTCACAAGACACGTACGTGGTGCTGAAGGGGATCATTGTGAAGCTGTTGCTCAACTACCCGCAGCAAACGCTCTGGATGATGCTCAGTGTGTACAAGTCGTCGTACACGAACCGAGTGCGACGCTGTGTAGAGATCTTCAACGATCGCCAGCTGGCACAGGTGGAGGAGATGCAGAAGCTGATCAAAGACTTTAACGCTCTCGCCGAACGGCTCATCGAGCTGACAAACAAAGAAATACCCGGCACGGCGGGTGCGACACCTAGAAGCACGAGCGCTTTAAAGATTACCGTATCGGGATTGGTAAAGTCGTTGCCGAAGCTGTTGGCGGAGAAGAACTTCTCCAACGTGCTGATGCCCATTGAACGGTGCATGCAGTTGGTGTTGAACAAAAACAGCGGCCTCAATTTTAAGCCGTACCCAACGAATGCGATCTACATCGTTGGGATCGAGGAGGAGCTGACTGTGCTACATTCGCTGCAGAAACCGCGCAAGGTAACGCTCCGTGGGCACAACGGCAAGCTGTACACGATGATGATGAAGCCGAAGGATGACCTGCGCAAAGATTTCCGTCTGATGGAGTTCAATGCGGTGGTGAAACAGTACCTGGCCCAGGATCCGGACGCAAAGTTTCGCCGGCTGTACATTCGCACCTACGCCGTGCTGCCATTGAACGAGGAGTGTGGCATCATCGAGTGGATCTCGAACCTGAACACATTCCGTGGGATCGTCTTCACGTACTACAAACAGCGCGGGCTGGGCATTGCGACGAAGGAGCTATGCAACTACAACTTCTCGCGCACGGATTCGCTGGCGAAAAAGCGGCAAGCGTTCGAAACGGTCCTTGTCGCGCGCCATCCACCAGTGTTCAGGGAGTGGTTTCGGGACTGTTTTCCCAATCCACACAACTGGTTTCAGGCGCGTACGTCCTACATCAAAACCACCGCCGTCATCTCGATGGTGGGCTACATTCTCGGGCTAGGCGATCGGCACGGTGAGAACATTCTGTTCGATTCCACCAACGGTGACACGGTGCACGTAGATTTCAACTGTCTGTTCAACCGCGGCGAAACGTTTCAAATTCCGGAAGTTGTACCGTTTCGGTTGACGCACAACATGGTCGACGCGATGGGTCCGCTCGGGGTGGAAGGGCTGTACCGGCGCTGCTGCGAGATCGTGTTGCGTATACTGCAAACCCGTGCCTCAACCTTCATGTCCGTGTTGAAACCGTTCGTGTACGATCCGATGGTGTCGTGGAGCAAGATTGGTTTCGGGCATGGCGAATCGAACAATCGCGATAACCAGGTGGAGCGAACCGACCCGCAGGCAATGCGCAATGTGTTGAGCATCGAGGAGCGGTTGAAGGGGTACGTGAAAATAAAGGGCAAACTATCGCACATCCCACTGTCGATCGAGGGCCAGGTGAGCCATCTGATCAAGGAAGCGACTGATGTTGATAACCTCGCCCAGATGTACATCGGTTGGTCGGGATACATTTAAGATAATGGTATAGGAATTGGTACGCGCATTGTTTCGAATATATGAAAGGATGTTATACACCAGAGTCGTTGTGGTTTTATGTTTGTATTCCTAACGACTCACAGACCGCATGTAATACGGAGAACATCACGAAGGATTACAGTTTTACTAAGCGTTTGTTGACTATCGCAACATTGTTTCGTCTTAACGTGGAGCTGCTCGCAAATGTATGGTTTTTATTGTAAAAATATGTATCAAATACTTAAAAAGTAAACCATAATATATATAAAAATTATAAACACAAGTCATTCATTTGTAACCGGATAGTAGTAATGAGTAGCTAAATAAAACCAACATTTATTTGAACATGTACAAATTATAATGTTTTATTTTATAACGAAAAAAAAAATAATTTGGATATCGTCATCGATCGACACTTATGTTGTTTACGCGGTTATTGGTTTCATGTCGTACATTTCTTTCTGAGCAATTTCGAGCGTGTAGCGCCATCTATTGGAGAAAATCTGGAAATGGTTCGGATCTTGGATAACTTGATAATTTGATTGAAAACAGAAAGGTAGAAGTGCGAAACAATTCCTCAAAATGAGATAATGTGTAGCTAACCACGGGGGCATTAAACTTTCGACTGCTGTTTAGAACTTTAATTTTTGTTGTTGACAAATTCTAAGCGCTTTGTCTTTCACTGCAATGTACATTGTTCATAAATCGTGTTCTTCTCATTACAAAATGTTGAGTGTTTTTTTTTGTACATGTGAACTATTTTTCCATCGAGAATGCAACAATTTTAGAATGAAATTAAATTCTGAGCTATTCTCACTAGCTTAATAGATTCCTGATATCCCAAATCTTTAGTTATGCATATCAATATTTATGAATCCTAGCACCCCATGAAGATAACGCAGCAGGAAAAGCCATCAAAATCCATTTGCAAACCATCAGCACCACCGCGGGGAAACCGAAGGAGAGCAAACGTTCGGTCGAGGCGGAAATCGGAAACAACGGCCGAAAAAATGAAATAAAATAAACGAAACACAACAGTTGGATGATTTTCCAAATCACTATCATCATCGTCCTCGTCGTGTTGGATAGTTTCTAATTCGAATCAATGATCGAAAACGCCTCCTTCCCCTTTAGCGACGAGGAGGTGGCAAACGGGGGGAGGGAGCATATCGGGTGCGCGGCTGGATATCGATCTCGAGTGAAATTCCCTTCCAATCAATCGCCACACGCCCCCTAGCCACCAGCCAAAGCTCGCCGGGCCGTCCACGTCCGACCGGGCGTGTGTTTTCGATTCCGATTCCGAGGTTGCGAGAAAAGCTCCGAATGCGCAACAGCGAGTTGTGAGGTTGTGGCCGGCGAGTAATTAATAGATGAGGTAGTGCTTTTTGCCCTAATCCCGCTGTCAGCTTTCTTGTTGCGCCTCACCTTCCACCGATCAAGCTGTTTTCATTTTATCATTCGCCCCATCTAGTGCCCCATCCTCCGCACGCTCCACCATCACCGGCGTGTAAACGGATTTTGGAATCTTCGCGCCTTTGGCGGCGGCTTTGGCCGCGATCACATATCGCGATCGTCGATCATCGTCGGCCCTGGGGGCACATGGGGGGGGTTTTTTGATGCGATAATTTCAATTTGTCGGTACCCCCAAACTCCGACGCGCCGAGCGACGCTGTATGGCGGGAGAAAACGATGCTTAGCGGTCGGCTTTGCGGGGAGTGTGTACAAGCGTTCATGCCGACCGATAATCCAGCGGCCTACGGGTAGGAAGTTAATTGGAAGGTGTGATACTTAGCACATTGCTTCGCAGGCTAACCTCGAGCGCAGCTGTGTGTTAGTTTGCAGTGCTCTGTAGTTTAGATTTGCTGCTAGCAAACGTGTAATGAAAAAAAAAAAACTCATTCATCCAAGCATGCTTGGAATGTATCTATAATAAAACGAGGTTTAAAAAACCTTTCCTTTCGTGTTTATTTTAATATAATCTTTAAGAAAAAACAAGACCATGGCATTTATGGTTGGTATGGTATGGTAACTGAGCTACATCTTATACCTTTCAGGTGGAATTAAAAAGTAAAAGGCAGACATTTAATAATTTTGAATGATCTAATGCAGCCAAATATAAGTACATATAAGTCGAGTTGTGGCTGTTCATTAGAGATTTGGTGAACGCTTCTGAACCCGGCACATTAGTGTGCCTTAAGCGATGAAATTCCATCAGAGCATGAAATTGCTGGCTAGTTAATAAATTTAGACAATCAAATACTCTGAAAAGGTTTGTATTAACATTTTCTGACTATAGCAAGTAACCAAGAACTCATGGAACTCTACTCTTCTTATTAACTAAAACCATTGAAAAATACACTAAATGTTCTCTTGTCCGAATCTATTCTTTTTCCAAATATTGTTATTACCGTATTCATTATTACCCAAATATTATCCAACATTCCCTAATGACATTTTTTTTTATAAATTATTGTAGATTTTTCATTTTCTAAAATTTTAAAGGAGGATCATATAAATATAATCAAAGAAGGATTACATGATAGGATAGGATACAGTATGGGAAAGATTTTTTTTTTTAACTCACTTAGATATTATTTTCTTCTCTTAGCAGCTGGCAGGATGGTTGGCAGTTTGATTTAATCGTGCATTTTCTAGCATATTTTCTTTGCACCGGTTCCAAAACCATATTTTTTTTTAATAAATCCGCAAGATACGGTCCAAGTTGTAGAATTGTGAACCAATTTTCAAAAACTGTAGAATATGCTCAAGAGTATCGGAATACATGAGGAAAATATTTAAAAAAAACATCACAAAAAGTGTAAATATAATATATCTTCTGAATAAACTTTCCAATACATCGAACTACTCACGTAAGTAATGATGATATCGCCCAATGCACTGATTAATGAATCGAAATCGAATAAAATCAATTGACAGCAATATAAAACCACCGTTAATGCACAGTGGACAGCGAAACAGTAGGACCGACTGTCTACGTTGAAAATTATTGCAAGTTTGGCCTGGCACTGAACACACGCTCACACACACATACGTGCGCGCATCTGCATTCGTTCGCCGATTGACTTCCTGCTGGTACGACTGATGCCTTTGCATCACATCTGTGCATCCCGAAAGGAACCTGAAATCGTGGTTTGTTTTCATTTTACCATATTACGTCCACCCGTCGATTCGTGTCAAGCGGATCGAATCAATCCACCTGCTTCGCCGCGCCCGAAATGGTCATCCCCGGGGGCTGGGGGCTCACACGGGAGAAAAGGTTTCCGACCGGCGGACCAGCGGGCGGGATGGCGGCGATGGGCCATGCAGAAGAAAGCTTTTGCGAAAACCTTGAAGACATAATCCGGCCGTGCGGTCCGGGGGCGAGTGCGGTGCGACGGTGAGACGGGCTGGACTCAAGGTGAGATCATGACAAAGTAAGTAAACCACCCGGTGAGGGAACGCGCCCGGCGAGAGTCGACGCGAACAGATATCCAACTGTTTGTCACGTTGTATTAATACCCACGGCGAAGGTGATAAATTATGCCCCGAAACTCGACGTGTGGTTTGTGTTTCCATCATCGTCATCATCTTCTTTCTGCCTGCGTCTTTCTTCGTTGCGAGGCGAAGAGGGCGGACGCTGCTGCTGGACGGGTTGGAAAACACCGCCAACGTACTACAAAATCGTCAAAAGTGCTCAAAACTGGGCCCGGAAACGGTGCTACAGTAATCCGATGGGGCTCTCGTTGGGAAGAAAGTTCCGCAGGCCATAGGCTAGGGCCAGAGGAAAAGCAAACCGAATCGTAGGGTAATTTGTAGACCTAACCTTACGCGCTGCTGCTGCTTCCGGGTTGGATTCATCATACAACCGGATGTAAGGGTAAGTGTAGTGCGTATTTTTACTAGCAACAGCATCGTTGGTAGAGTAAGGGAACGTGCTCTAGCATGGAATTGTTTTTTTTTTCTTTGCGCATATCGGTAGGAACTGGCTGATGATGTCCGGGAATGTTTCACACTGAACACTACAGATGCGGCCAAAAATAAATAACCAATTGAAAGAATTCGATTATTCTACACAAATGGTAAAGTGGTCATTTATTAAAAAATATCTTACACAAAGCTTAACTCACCCATTGAATAAAAAAAAATACAAAAAATATAGAAATGGAGACACAAAATACACGTTGCTCTAATTTTGCACACTGTTACTGGCACAAATTTAATTGCTATTAAAATTCCTGTAAACAAATTGAAACTTCGTTATTTATAGTTAATTGTTAAGTTACAAACATGCTTAAATATTTTTGGACGAATCATGTTAAGCACAACATCAGAATCAAATCTGTATGGATTTTTCTGGTTGGTGTTTTGTTTGTTTTCGGTGTTTTTTCGTTCACTCATTTTGTTTTCAATTTTTATTTGTCGTAATACGAATGTATACACTACAAAACCATGCAGTGCAATATATTGCGTGGAATGGAAAAGATAACCGTAGTTCATATAATTAGAATGTTAGAAAAATAAGTTGTTCCAAAGTAAAAAAGACACCCGATCAATATATCAGGGTGCTAACAAATGTTGAACGTATAATCCCAGCACACACTGTAGTTACATACACCACAGAAGAGATTTCGACGATTCTAAAGCCCCAGCTAGCTTTTAGATGCGGGATGCCGGCCTCAGCACGTTTGCGGTAGCAGGATGGGCTATAAATTTGAAACTTTACACTTTTACTGCTGCTGGCTGGCTCGATCGCTGATGCTTCCACTGACACTGCGGTGGCTGCCGTAAAGCGATGCATCATTTCGAAACCATCCGTGTAAAGATCATCTCGATCGTGTGACCGTGGTCACGGTCGTGCCATCGCGGGGTGGGTGGTCGGTGCAGGATGCGATATGCCACTAGCATCGACCGGTGTGGGTAACGTTTTCGCGATCGAGAGAGAGAAGGAAAAAAGTTCACTCATAATCTGCGAAATTGAATACTGCACCGTGGTAATAAATAGCCGGCGCGAATGTAAAATTACCAGTTGTAAATCAATAGTATACCACTTAATTTGCTAAAAACTGCTCACAAATATGAAAAAAACATGATAAACGGATACATTATGCTTACAGGAACAAACAAATAAAACTAGTTCAACATGTACTGTAGTACAGCGAGTTTCAGAATTTGCGTCTACACTTACACCTTTTTGTGTACCAGAGTTTGTACGCTGTTCAATCGTAAATCATTGCCCAATTGATTCCTAGTGTAGTGGAAATTTCATAAAAAAAACTACGTATACTACACGTATGATGGGAAAATTTTGTTTAATATGAAAAACAGATAAAAGTGGCTTCGATGGACACGCCTCCTGGTTTTTAAGTAATGAATATTGCAGCATAAACCATCCATTCAGTACATCCCAAATCGATGGATCACAGCATGCTATTCCCATACGGGTAAGATATTGAAACTTGGGTGTAAAAACCCAAAACAGAGAACAAAAACAACATTTTACAACGAGAATGAGTTTGTAAAGCATCCTCTATTGAAAAAAAAAACAAAAACTACCCATAGGATCGGTAAGGATAGAACGGAAACGGGTGAACGAAATTGTGGCAAGGAATAACACATTTTTTGCGAATTATTTTTTTGCTACTCACGCATCCCCTCGAGTAAGGCCTGGTACCGAGTACGATGATGTATGTATGTGTATAGAAGCGTGAGGTTTATGTTTATTTTATATTCGTCTTTTTTTTGTCTTGCTTCGTCTCGCTGCTCCACGGTGCGGTCCTTTGTTTTCCACGGGAGAAAAACAAATCATATAAAGATGTAATAAAGCCGATAACATCCGCTATATTAATGGTGTCCGTTTTATTATGAATGAGCTAAATTCAGTAGCACACGATCGTGATGGGCTTCTTCCGTTGTCTACCCGCTGGGCTGGGGAGTTTTTCGAAGTGAGTGGTTGTGTTTGAGCAGGACGTACGCAGTGGACGAGCAGGACATATTATCAATTAATTCATATTTATAATTTATTATGAGGAATTATGCGCAGCATGTGAAAATGGACCATTATAATACGAAAAACATATTCGTCAGACCATGTATAATACAAAATGTTGAACTATAATTATATTTGATAAAATTTATATTTTTCTTCTAGCTAAATAATGTTTTTGATAAAGACAGCAATAAATACAGACAGTATACAACATGTGAGTATCAGTGAAAAATGTGCCCTGGTAGCTTTTTTTGTTGTTACTTTATTGGATGTTTGATTGTTGACTATTAAGTAATTAAACAATATTGTGGACTGTACTTTTTTGTGTCATTGTGTTAACAAATGATTGTTTTAATGAATATTTATAATATTATGAAATAAGAGCTTTAGTTATGTAATGTAATTCCATAAAGAGACTGTTTATTTAACTGATATTGTTTTTGTCATAAGCTAATGTACGAAAATTGAAGAAAATAAAAAATTAGAACCATTTATTTTGTCCATAATGGATGCCACTATGTTTTGCTGGCGGTAGCTTCAGATTGCATTTAGCGTCGCTACTAGTGAATGGGTGTGTTTTATGAGTTTGGTGTTTATTTTCAATTCCTGATATTTGCCAGCCGATAGACTCCTCTGACACGCTGAAGAAATGTGTCTGACTCCGTACTACGGGTACTATATCAATCGCAATGGGTAACGAGTGATTTTTTGCGAAAAAAAAATGAAGTATGCCACTGCAGTGGCCCCACGTATCGAACGATCGCAAAAGTATTTCGTTACCGCGCGGGTATTTTGTTTCAATCAAACGCACGTATGAAGCGATCTTCTCGAGAAGTCACGAGAATGCTACGTCCGTTGCGAAATTAAGTTTTGGAGGCAATAAAAACCTCGTCCACTCCGTAGATCTTTCCACTGGCAGCAACTTTCTCGGTGACCTTCTCGGGGAGGAGGGCAAACATAATGGTCAGTTAACATGAGCAGCAGGCCACGTGCCGAGAGTTTGCGTGTCTTGCGTTCGTCGCAGTGCAACAGTTGTTGTGGAAAATTAGTACCTTCTGGCGTTGTGGCCAGTGCCGTAGACCTGGCGCTTTCAAAACCCATCATTAGCTCCCCCGTCTCGTCATACCGAGACAACGGACGATTCTACGGGTGTCGAAAAATTAAACACATCCTCTGGGGCCACCTCCGAGAGACACAGGAAGACCTTGTTTAACAATATTGGAGCGGCGAAAAGGAACAAATCGGAAACGAGAAATGGACTTTGGGACATCGGCTCTGATGCAACGAGAGTGTCAGTGTCCAAAGTAATTGCTATATTTGAGCAGCGTTAGGAACTAATAGCCAGTAATACGTTTCACACTCGGGATACATTCGATTAAGGTGTAAGAAAGCAGCAAGTCACGCATGTATTTGAAGACAGAAGAGTCTGAGAACACGATGTTGATCGTATTGTGATTGCTTTAAATGCTTAATGAAGGCATCAGGAAGGTGCGTTTGAAAACAAGATTATAAAAAACATAAAAATTAAATTATAAAAAAAAACGATAAAGATTAAATTTTATTATAGATTATAAAAAAACATTAAATTACAAATTATAAATTATTTTGAACTATTCCGAACCGATAAAAATAATTAGATTTATTTTATCACAGCAGTTTTTTATCATTCAACGATGTTCTATACCACCGTTACATTGAATTTTCCAAATCGATTATACATAAAATAATATACTGCTCTTTTTCTTTTGAATTCTCCTACAATTGTTCACAAGGGGATGGAGC
>JXWZ01002979.1:0-34257 GCA_000956215.1 Anopheles farauti No. 4 | reverse complement strand
AGAAAGGCGAAACCCTTTCAATACGCCCCAGTAGTTTGGTTCCCGCGGGGCTGCACCTCTTACGCTACCTTTTATTTATTGTAACTCCCTAGTAAGGTTGAGTAGATTATAAAGTGTATGTTTCTTTTCCTAGCTCACACGGTTCACCCGTGGCCTTCTGGCATACCGCACAACGCTAGTGTTGCTGCCGCTCGAACACAAACTGAACGTAAACTCAATCGTGGAAACATACGGCTACAGGGCACAGTAGTCCAGCAACGATAAACGAAAGCAAACACTCATCGCGCTTACTCGTAACTGATTGCGCAGGAGCTGGTGGTACGGTGTGCACATTTACGTATCGAAGGAACGGGTTGCCTACCGCTGTAGTCGGTGCTTGCTTCATCCTAGACATCGTGTGCCTCACGTCGCGCAACTGTACAATCCGTTCCGACGCCAACTGTGGTAGCGTTTTTGATAATTTCCATGCTTTAAAGCTGCATCCGCTCTAGAGTCATTTTCACCGAACTTTCGTATCACACCTGCCCCCCCGAAAAAAACCGTGTTGTATTTCGGTTGCGTACGGGTCATTTTTTTTTTCTTGTTGTTTCATTAGTGCGACGTGCCACAGATTATCGCGTGCACCAATAACTCGAGAACAGTGTTTGCTGTAAGTGAAGCTATGAACAGGGGTAAAATGAAACTAATATTATCAACCGATCAGCAAGCCTTGTCGTCGTCACAGCATATATTCATATATGTGTAATTCTTTTTGTTATTCAAAAAAAAAAACAACTCAAACAAACAAACCGCTCTTCCTACATTTCCGTCAAAATGTCCTTTTACACCCCCTTTTTGGTTGGGTGTAGAGCGAATGCATTTTTTTTCTGCTCTAATGAAATAGCAAAACCAAATGGCGACCCATAGACAAACCCACACACATTCTTTATCTTTCTCTTTCTCTCTTACTAAAACCTTTCCCAGTGTGGTTACTCTACTTCTCGAAGTACTTGGAACAGTTGGGATACCGTAACGCATCGTAGTCGGCATCTTTCGCCAACCGGTCCCGTATGCTAGCCTTCATCGCTTCACAGTACGACATCTGCAGGGCGCCATCGGTCGCAATGATGTTTGCCAGTTCGTCTAGCGCGCGGAATCGGTTCGTCGTACCGGTGGCGGTGCCGCCAGTGCGTCCGCGGCTCGTACCTGCTGCTGCTGCCCCAGTGGATGTGGTGGCTGCTGCTGCTGCTGCTGTTGCTGCTGCCGTCTGATCGGATCGTCGGGAAGCGGCGGTGCTGGTACCACTACCAGACGGCGTGATACCGGTACTGAGGAAGGCTCGTCGCACACCGTCCGATATCAGACCTTGCACATCGTTCGGTGGTTTCGTTTCCGCCAGCAGCTTCCGGCGCTTGGACGACATGCCGGAAATGTACGCGTCGGAAAACGGCGTCTGGGGATTCTGGGGAAGAGCAAGTGGGACGGAAGGAAGGCGAATGATAGGTTCGATTATTTTGTTTTCGTATGGAATAAATTTAAGCGTACTATTTAGTGTGCTGAAACGGATGCAAAAGGCTCGTTCCATTCGTTCTTACCTGCCGTCGTTGTCTGCCAAGATCACGCGTTATGATCGGCAGCCAGTTGTCTGGGAAGTTCTCGTGCCAGGTCTCGGAACCGTTCGTCACGGTCGGCAGCGGGTCATCGTCATCGGCCGGCCGTGGTGGTGGTGGAACGGGTCGCTCGACAAACTCTCCGGACAGGGAATAAAACATTTCCTCCACTACTTCCACCGGTTCCTCCGCACCGTTGGTCGAAGCCGTTTGTTCTTCGTTTTGGGTGGAAGCTTCCGTTGTCGTGTCTGGCACGGGGCAAGGATCGACGCTCATCGATGCTGACTGTGCTTCGGTAGCTGTTGGGGCTGCTCGATCCGATGCGGGTGGTAGTGGCTCTATCGAGATGGATATTTCTGCAATATCTGACACGAGCTCGGGCGTGAACATACTTTCCACCTCATCCACGTCCATGGGCTGTTTAAGGAGTGTTTTTGTTTTAATTATTATTATTACAACGTGCTTCGCATTTTTCCCTTTCTCCCCGCAAACGACCCAACCCAGCCCGGAACGATACTTACACTTGCCTCACGCTGACTGGTCGAGCGGGTGGTGGTGGCGGTGGTGGCGCTAGTACTGGAAGACGTCGTGCTCGACGAGCTGCTGCTGTTGTCTGCTGTTGCGCTCCCACCGGCTGCCGTTGCCGCCGGCTGGCGAATGACCAGAAAATGCTGTATGTCAAAGGCGTCGTGACGGGTGGCCGCCGCTAGGTTGTTCTCGAGCGTGTTGCGCATCAGTTGCACGATCCGCTCCGGGTTCGGCAAGTTTTGCTGGCGCAGCGAGGTCAGCAGCATCTGCGACAGGATGGAGCGAGCGTGCTCGGGGCCCACGCCACGCAACAGAATCATCAGCGAGCGTCGCACGAACGTTATCAGGAAGCGCATCAGCTGAACGCCAAATTCGGACGTGCTGTCCGACACGATCAGATTCACGAAGGTCGGAAACGAATGCCGTATGAGGTTGACCAGGGAGGCACGCGTATCGTACTCGGGCAGATCGTGCTGCGTGATGGGAGCCAGCAGCGGCTGAACGTGCTCGATAATCCTTTCGCACACCTGTGGAAGCAATTGATAAATGGAAAACGGTCACACGAAGGCTGAGAGCGAACACACGAAGCGAAACCTACCTCACCAACTGTTTGATCGTTCACCGTACGGTTGGCAAACAGCGTACGGTTAACGTACGTCCGTACCGAATCCCGCACGCGGTTCAGCGTGTTCGGGTCCGGCACACCGTTCCGCAGATCGCGCACCGTAAACTGACCGCCGAATAGGTTGAGCCTCGTCGAATCGGCCGCCGCATCTGTGGGTAATCATGTACATATGCATTATTATTTACTCGTTGTGGCTGTATTTTGCACTTGTGGTAGGGCATTTTGCAGGCTATTCTTGAAATATTACTATTCTTTTGCCTATTTTTTTAAGCCATTTAAAAAAAGGATGAATTTCAATAAGCAACGTTTTTCTTTTTGCTCGAAGTTGCCGGACGGACATCAGCTGACGCATTTACAAATGGCACCGACCAAATACGTGTTTTTTTTGTATTTACATCCCGAAATGCTTGAAAGCGAGATGTAAGAAATTATGCTCGTTCGCTTTTCCTTGCTAACTCAAACTGTAGTTAATTTTTCTTCAAATTATAGAGAAGAGTTATATAAAAAAAACAGTAAAAGTTGCTACGAACCGTCCTCTGTCAGGAATATAATTTCCGCTCGTGCAGCCACCGGTTCCACCGTGACGGATGAGTTCGCGTTGGGTGTGTTGGCCGTGTCGCCGGATCCACTATTGCTTCGGTTCGGCGTACCTTCGCTCGAACGCTCACTGTTCGCGCTATTGTCCCGGATGTGGTGGCTATTGCATGGTAAAAATCTGCAACAACAAAAACAGAAAACCAATGACACGTTTCCACTACCAGGTTCTCCTTCCCCGCAAGGGGCAAAAACGTTGCTTGCGCGAAGCTTACCGATCGAAGGTGGACAGAATGTTCGCGGACATGGGCCGCAGATTGCGGATGTGTCCGGTGGCCGGTCCGCCCAGATGGGAGGGCGGAATGCTGTGCACGTGCGGCCGGGAGGTGGACCGGGTCTGGGTGGATGTGGTCGGTAGCGTGACGGTGGCAAAGCGTGGATAAACGTGCAGAACATTCTCACCGGGGCCACCGGGTGGGCCAGCTCTGCCACCACCGCCGCCGTTGTTGTTGTTGTTGTTGGTTGCGGTGGTGGTATTGGTGGCGGAGGTTGTGGTGGTGGTGGTGGTGGTGGTGGTGTTGTTGGTGGTATTGGTACTACCGACCGTTGCTGCTGCTGCTGTTGCTGTTGTAGTAGTGTTGTTTGCGGCACGATTGTTAGCTGCATCGGTTGGTGCTGTTCCGGAGGGTCTATTAGTTCCCCCGGCACCGGCACTACCACCACCACCAGTGTTGATCTGCACGTGAATATCCGTGTGCATGGGTGTGGCATCAACTACCGCCTGTATGAGACGTGCCATCTGCATTTGGGCATTTTGTTGGCTGGCGTTGCTATTGGCGGATCCGGTTGTGATGTTGTTCGCCCCGGCACCAGAGTTGTTGTTATTACCTCCAGCTATTGTATCGAAAACAAACCGAGCAAGGGTTTATAAATAGGAAGAAAAAAATAAACATTAGTTAAAGCACCAAATACGATGAAGTAGAGTATCTTGAAATGTATTATTGGGTTATTTTCCAAAGGAAGGACGTTAAATGCACCATGCAATTAAAATAGGAACATGTCACAATTAACACTTGAACAGACACCGGATCCCAACCACCAAACACACACACACACACACACACACACACACACACACACAGTGTTAGTGCTCGGAATATCCTAATATTTCGCCAATATACGGCATCGTCGAGTAGGAGGTATCAAGTAATTTCGCATGAAATTAATGTATGAACAAAAAGCACGTACAATTAGTGGTGGTGGTTGCCGGTCGCTGACGGCTTTGTGCACCCGCACCGCTCCCGGCCGCTCCGGATGGCGGTTGCAAGCGGCCATCGGCTGACGCTGTCCGCGGGGCTCTCGGTTGTAGCAGATCCCGCATGATGATGACCGGATTGTCGCGCCAACCTATAAGTAGTGTACGGGTAGAGAAGGAGAAAACGAGTGTAATGTCGGATGCGGATGCACGCGCCAGGCACGCACAAGCGGCAACCGGTGATGGTAAAGTAGGCTTTACTTTTTTCTGTTATACAAAAAATGAGCCCAACTTAGCAGATTGCGTACCATCAATAAGTGGTTATCATTGAGCGCAAGCTAGTTACATTGCAAATGACTACTAATAAGGTCACCTTGCGTTTCGAATTGCATACTTTGTGGCGCAAAATAGTGCAAACAACGGTTGTTCAGTTGTTAATAAGTGTACATATATATATATATATATATATCGAAGGTCGTACCATAGCTGTTGAATTGGAAAATTCCTGAATTAGTGCAGAAAGTTAGTAAAAATCAGGCAAACATAAATTATTAAACTTTTTTTTGCACACTTGTAAGCAATTCGTTTCCTTTCAAGCAAATGAGATGATTGTAAAGTTGGGAAAAATGAGAAAAATCGAATTTGAAGTTACTTAAAGCTAATAACCAAGACTTAAGATCACTCTTAAGAGAAAAATGTGAAAAGAAAGTGAGTTTTCCTTTTTTTTGTTTGCAAAAACCACCTCATCTAAGCCGGGGGTTCACACCAGGGGGTGCCTTTAAAAGCAGTGTGGCGCATTGTGTTAAAAATGGATATTAATTTGCGCGTGAAAGCCACTCTCACACGCACCCAAACCACCACCGAAAGACACATAGTATTCGAGTGGGGTGGATGGAACACCCAAATTAAGGAGTAGGGGACGCCGTTCTAACCTGGCACCGTTGGTGGGGGTTGCATCTCGCCGAGCACGTTCTGCATCCGCCGGACGGTGTTGAGATCGTACAGGGGTATGTAGACGGAGGTGACCATATTATCGTTACCCCTATCACCATCACCACGAGCCCCGGTGTTTGTAGGGACGGAAGACTGACCTAGGTTCGGTGGACGTTGCGATTGTGCCGCGGCTGGAGAAGGTGTCGTGCCGGGTGGTGCAGCAGTCGCTGTGCCCGTTCCTGGGGCCGCTGTTGTCGGTGGCGGACGCATGGACGTCGTGGTGGTGGTGCCTCCACCACCGGGCGGCGCTCCTGCTCCACCCTGCCCCGGTGGGAAGAACGGCGGTACGCCCGCGATGCCGAGGTTGATGAGCTGCGCCTGGATGTTGTTGTTGTTATTGTTGTTGTTGTTGTTACCGACCTCCGGGTTGTTGTTGTTATTATTGTTATTGTTATTATTTCCGTTGATGTGATTGCGCAACAGGCTGGCGAGCGTGAAGTTTTGCTGCGTAATAGGAAAGGATGTTTTCGTTAGCGATGCCAAAGGTGAGATGAGAAAAGAGAAGGGCAAGTGTTTGAACGCTTACCGGCATCGCCGTCATTCCGGAGCTAACGTATGCGTTCTGCTCGACCAGGATCGGCCGGCAGCAGAGGTGGCGCGGTGTGGCCATCTGCAGATCCAGCATCAGATCGCTGATGGCGTGCTGGGCGTGCGAGATGTAATGCATCGCTTCCGAGACGCGATCGAACACACGCTGCGCATTCTCGCGTCCCGCCGTATCGGATTCCGCGAACACCGGATCCTCCTGCAGGATGTCGTAGTACTGCTGCAGGAACGGTTCCATGCGGCGCTGCACCGAACGCATCTGCTGTACGACCTCCCCGAGCGTCTGTGTGCTCGTCGTTTGATTGTGCGACGGTCCGGGTCGCGGTGCCTGCCGTCGGCTGTCCGCACTCGCCTCTGACGACGCCGACGACGAGCTCGACGAGCCGCTGCTAGCCGAGCTGGCGCTACTGCTGCTACTGCTGCTGCTACTGCTGCTGCTGGAGCTGCTCGACGAGCTCGAGTTGGACGATGCGGCTCCGGAACCTTCGTGGGCGGGCGTTGCCGTGGCGCTCGTGTTCGGTGGCGTGAAGACGGCAAAATCGGGCACCGTCCCGAAGACCTGCACCGAACCGTTCAGCCCGTCCGGCTGCTGGACCGTCACGTTCGACATTCCGTTCTGCCGGAACGCCGCACTGACCGCACCCTGAAACGCGTTCACGAAGTTCTGCACCTGATTGTGCGGGATGTCCATGTCGCCGACGGCGGAGATGCCCACCTCGAACACGGTCGCCTCCATCGTCTGCTGCGAGAGGTAGTCCATCGCGCTGTAGTTCAGCCCGCGGGCAGGGTTCTCCAGGTAGCTCAGTATGCTGTCCGCGCATTCGAGCATGTGCCGGGCGACCGTGATCCGATTGTTGCACAGCGTCGACGACGAGCTCACCGACGGGATCTGGGTGGCGTTCTAAAAAGCAAACGGTGAGTGCGTCAGTAATAAACCACACCAAAGATCGCTCACAACATACCGTCGTGCTAACGTTCAGCGGAATCGACGCCATCGAACCAAAGTACATCGTGTTTAGCTCGTCCAGGCTGGGAAAGATGTTGCGCGACGCATTGTCACTGCTGCGCGACCGTCTCGATGCCCGTGTCGCCTCATCCCGACCGCTTCCGTCCGCGCCACTGCTGCTCAAACTCGTACCCCGAGCGGACGGTGGAGCACGCTGCACTAGATGCACCACCTTACCGTTCAGGTCGTACTCTTTCAGCGGTATATCGTCCACTAGCACGCGCCCACAGTAGATCAACCTCTGGAGCTCAACTGCTACGCGGATCTTTTCCGCGATCTGTTCCTTGAACTGCCGTACAGAAATCTGCAAAACAATTGAATTGAATTGAACGTTGTAAGGGAATTGTGGTGCGATTGTGAATCCAGCGCTTACCTCCTCGTCGACCGTAAAGTCATGATTCTGTGAATCAAGTGTTTTTACTTTTAAATTTATCATTTTGCTGTTTCCTGTTTGCAGCGCTTAAAAATCCAGCTTCACGGAGTTTACCTACTCCTTTCCGGTCAACCTGGAAGCGATAAAAAGAAGCGAAATCAGATGATGACAATCCCGCAGGCGGCAGCAGCGCACAGTAGATTAAACGGTCGTAAATACGTCAAAACGGTGTGTGTGCGTGTGTAAATGACACGAAGCTATTAGATTCGTAGACTAACTGGAATGACCCCGTTGTGTCGGATGTTTAAATGCTATTTAGTGCTGTAAAAACCGATTCACAACGCGAAATTGTTCATCTATTAGCATCCAACAAGCCATTTTCGTACCTTTTCGGTGCACCTGGAACTATTCCTCCTGCTGTCAGCGCTTTTTTTTCTATCGGTCTGCTGTACGCGCACGAGCCGTTCTCTAACACCTCGCCAGAGCCTATCGATTCCTTACGGAGAAGACCCCGCGGGAGGGAACAATCTGCAAGTAAGCTGCACGTTTGAGTAACACGTTTCCACACGTTTTGCTAAGACCAATAAGTACACACCACACGGGAAAGGGGGACTGCAGTAAATATCGATCACAGCACCGCTAGCAAAACACACATTCCTCGTCGTTCGTCGGTGGGCGCTTCCTCGTCCGTGTGCAGCAGAGGTTGGACGTCCGGCACGACGACGTTGGCGATGGTGCGTGGAAACGGCGAAGAGAAGAGAAAGCTAGTCAGGCCGATGCCGAGTGCGGCTTGGCTAATGCGTAGAACAGGCGTAGCACTCCGAAACCGAACGCGTGACAGTATTTTCGTTGCTTTCAGCAAACCTGACGGCCGAAAGCAGTTCGCGGCGGTCGAGAATATTCCGATTCAGTTGCTACGCTTTTGATGATTTTTCCCCGTATCTGCCTTGACAAATCCGGACGACGTTTTCTCGCTGCGAAATGCACGGTGGTGAACCCATCGGACATACGCCATAGCGTGTGATTTGACATTTTGTCAAGAAAATTTGGATATCATTAAAATAATGATTCTAGCGTTTGGTGTTTTTGTGTAATAAGATTCTAAAATATTCTTTTATCATAAATATGATACAATGAGCGATTTGATATCAGTAATAAAGTAATATATAACAGTTCGTATAACAGCTGTCAACTTACTATTGTTTGATATTGCTTTGTGGCACAAAGTCACTCGCACGGAACAATTTCAATCGACCAATTTCCTATTTGTGATTTTTTTACACCTCATGACCTGCCGGGAAATGTATGTTCGGTTGAAATGCAATAAAAAAGCTTTTTAAATCAATGAGAACTAAGTTCTAGAAATAAATTAGAGAAACTGCCTTTTTTAAATTCATGGAGGATTGCCAATCGATGTATCCCGTAGTACAGTAAACTATCGTACGTTATCAAATTGTTATAAGCTAGTAGAGTTATACGATCGCTTCTGGTTTTATCCTACAAAAAAAAACCCAAAACAAATTGTGCTAAGGTATGACGCTGCACCGTTCGAAGTAAATAAGTGAGCGAACGAAGCCAACGTTTAATGCCGGAGAGTTTAAACGCGAGCGACGACGGATTTCTTTAAAAAACCGCATACTCATCTACCTTGAAACCAATTAATCAATACCAGCAAGGAATTAGAAAAGGAAGAATATGAAATCAAAAAGGAAAGAGCAGCAAGTAGCTCACTGATCACCAGCTGAAATAGTGCCTCGACGAAATCAGACAAACCCAAACGAGATATGGACCCCCAGTCGATAAGAAAAATCGGAAACGAAACAAACACATTCAATCCAACTTCTTTTACTTTATCCATTTTATTCCGTGCCGCAAATGTTTACTCATTCCATTAGTTTCAGCTTCGTTTGTTTTATTTCTTCTTAAAAGCTAGAGTTCTGTGTGAGTGCGTGTTGTGTCGTGTATGTGTGTGTGTTTTCATTTTTTTTTTCGTTTTACTTAGCAGCTAAGGATTCATTCTTCTTCACCGTTCCTTTCAACATCATCTTACAGGCTACAACGTGTTGGGTTTTTTTTAATCTGCAATTTGCATCTGGTTTTGCTTTGTCTCTACTACCAGTTTCGTTTTTTGTATGTTTTCATTTATTTGTTTTTTTTTTTGTTTGTTGGAATTTGCATTTTATGTGTTACCGGTTTTGCTTCCTGCGCCGCGTCCTTCTTGTAGTTACAATTAACTTAGCGGGCGGAAGCGAAAACACAACACCGTTTGCGCTCAAGACGTGTCTACCAACGCACTTTGACACGTTTGTTTTTTTTTCGTTCTACTACATCCACAACACATTTCCGGGTTTTCTTTTCGCCTCTTCTCCTCAGCTCTTTAGTGTTAGCTTTTCTCTCGTACTTAAACATTCCACGCGCTAGCGCCTCCAGCCGACTAGGGTTCTCGTGTAAATCAGTTTTGTTTATCAGTTATTTTACTCCTACTTGCATCCTCCTGCATTCTACTACTTCTTCTTCCTGTCTTTTTTCATCAGCGCATTTGCTTATTTTATTTCCATTCCTAAGTCGACACGATTAGTTGCCGCATACACACAAACACACACACACACTCTCTCACGTCGTCATGTGAGCAACGTTGATTCAAGTGTATGTGTTCGGTTCTACCACCGTCGTCTGTAAATGTGTGAAAAGGTCAGGCAAACCGTCATTTCCTGATCATTTAGTTCATTTACTTGCGCTACGTTTGTTTGTGTGTGTTTTTTTCTTCATTTAACATTCTTAATCACTAGGCGATCGAAAATAAGACCGAAAAATAAGACGTTTTCTGCATTCCACAGTCGTCCGGCTTCTGTATCTATAGTTTGCGTGTGTTTGTGTATGGATTCTACTTAGCCTCTTCGCTACCTCCCGATCCAGGCAGCCTCCTCCTGGTCGCGTTATACGTGTACGTGACCGGAAGTAATGTTTTAAATCTCGCAAAAGCACAAATAGGTCGTGTACGTGTGTTGGTGTGCGTTGAAGAAAGGTAAAAACAAACAATATGGCGCTTGAAAACGGTTTTGACACATCATCTTCATCTACCGCCGCCATCTTGTGTTAGTATCCTCAGTGTGTGCGTGTGTGAGTGAGCGTATATAAAACAGAACCGAAGGTGGAAGCCCCGTTCGCGTTTAAATTTCGTTCGTTAATAATGTGATGGAGATGGTGTGTGATTAGTGTATCTTGGATTAGGGTATCCAAGTGTGACTCACTTTCTGATTCCGGTCGGTCTCACCGGCGCCATTTTCTTCACATCGATCGTTAGTGTCGAGAGCGGAAAGCAAATTGTGTGATGGTGTCGCAATATGTCAGCAAAAAGTAGCGAAAAAATGGATATTCTTTATGATGCTTACGAGCGGTTAGCACGCACCCGGTTGCTTAGTGTTTTGTGGGTATGAAAAATTCCTGATTTAGTTCACTTTCTCTCTGCTGCTGTCTTATCGTATCGTGTGTTCTGGTATGTAGCAGGAAGAATTACGATTGTTGAGGCATCATGCTCTTTTATCAAGTTCTCTGTTCCATTCTTTCGCTTCGAAAATGGCGGCGCGTATCGCACTGGCTTCTTTTTCTAGTTTCATTTACATTTTTCATTCGCCGCCTACTACGTTCGGACATTTGCTGGACAGCAGCAACGCGGAACGAAACGAAAACAAGAAGCGGAAGAGAAATTCCACATTTTTCGTCCTACCATGTACACAATTATTCTTGTTTTTTATATGTATATTGAAAAGCGATATCAGAAGTGCTGAACAATTTGCCAAATAATAAACAAAATATCCTAAACATCAACATCTTCAGGGAATTTTCTCCAACTTCGCCCCAGAGAGAGAGAGAGAGAGAGAGTGAGAGACAGCGATAGCCGAACCGATTCGAATCCAAAAATCAACAACAAAAACATCGTGCAAATTCACATCTCTTTTCGTAACCCGCTATTCGACCAATGCATCTTTCAAATTCCACTCGGTTCAAAAAAGTATACAATCATCTAGCTGAGAAGAACCAACGAACTCGGAAGCGATTTCGGCAGCATCAGCCCTCTCTTTCTCCTTACGAACGATTGATCATTTAGTTTTGTCTGCAGTATGCGTGTGTTTTTCTCTCTGTGTCTGTGTGTGTGCACTCGCACAATTTTAATCTCTAAACAATTTTTTACCCTAAATATTCACTTACAAACTAGCAAAAAGTTTCATTCATTTTCGTTAACCCTAAGCCGGCGCGCGTCCAAACCATTCTTTTTTTTCTTTACGAGTGTTCTGTCTCAGTGTATATGTGTGTATTTGCCATTTCTTCAAGCCATTTTCGGAGAGTGTCTCTGTGTGTGTATGAGAGAGAGCGAGAATGCTTTTGTTGCCATTCCACATCTACATCTTAAACGTTACATCGCTATATAAATACGCCTAAGAGTTTCATTTTCTGTTCATTCCTTCTTAATTCTAGTAAAACTACTACACGGTGTTTGCATCATTCTTCATACCATTTCATTTCAGCTACTTAATCCTGTGAATCTGTGTGTTTTACCTTTTCTTCTTCTTTAACTACTACGTCTGCCTTTCTTTTGTGTTATTTAGTTTTGTCACCAGACACACACGCACACACGCGTACTTTTCTCTATTTTCTAGCTTCTTCACTACATCTCGTTCAAACTCTGCCATCTGGCGCGTCTCATTCGAGTGGATTTGGTTTTTGTTTTACTTCCTATTCTAAGAGTGTCTGTGTTGTTTTTTTTCTTCGTTTTGTTTTCATTTCAGGTTTCAACTTGTCTTTCTCTTTCCCCCCGTTTCTGCTATTTTTCTCCCGTTAATTTCCCTTTTCAACTACTCATTTTCATCCCCTTCCGTTTTCCAGTTAGTTGATAAGAGATGTTTTTGGTTTTCGCCTTCATTTGCATCTCTTTCTACACGGAACCAAAACCTAACCTCAAAGCCAAGTCGTTTTGCCATCGAATATCAATTTTGTTTACTTTCGTGTTTACCTATTACCGAGAAGAAGAGTGGGCAACTAGCAACTCTCAAGCAAGCGTTTTTCTACATTCACCCATCTTTGCTTTCTTGTTCTGCTAATGCTTTGTAAAACATTTGTCTTTCGCAAGCTACTTTTCTCTCCTGCTCGAGTTTCGAATCTTTTCTTGAGTACAAGTGGTAATTTGATTTTTAAAGTAAAAAATAATAAAACCAATGAAATGAAGTTACTTCTCACACCATACGTGCCAAAGCAATGGAAAACAGTTGTAAAAGAGAGCAATAACAACGAGTGAAATAAGCATACACAGAGGGTAAATCCCCCGCGCGTACCACCACTGTACCCAGGTTCAATTTCCTAAACACCTGTTTGGATCAATAACAACAACTTCTGCGCTACTCGCAGCACTTTCGATAGGTTCTTCACGCTCAACCTCGCGCTACCGTGACAAACTTCCAGTGGAAATTAGAAGAAAAAGAGAACGAGAACGAAAGGGAATAACGTCAACCGAAAAGAAAACGATAAACGTTCAAGGAGAACCACACCCACCTTCCTGCGAGTTTATCCTCCCTCGTCGGTGCATTTGAGTAGATTTGAGGATTTGAGAGTCGGCGCGGGAATCGATGTGGAGGGAAAGATCACACACACCCTAGTACACACACGCACACACGGACACCGCTAGGTGCCATTATTGCCCTACATTTTGTTGCCCTAGCGACTACCCCTATATGACCCTACCCCTATTTTCTCTTTTTTCGCACGCTTCGCGAAACACTATAACACTACACACTAAACAACTACGAACTTCCACAGTCCCACTTACAGCTGGAGCCCTTCGCACGCGCGTACACCTACTACGGCTCTGCCACTAACTTGCGCTACTACACTACGAACCAACTACTAAAACGCTTCGCTTCTGCTGCCATTCTGCCATCTACCAGCGACGTGCGCGTGCTAATAAAAAGTCAAAAACCCACCAAAAACCACGAAACGCACATGCGTGTGTGTTTGTGCTAACGACGCCGCAGCCACACTAAACGACTAAAGCGTCTCGGTCGGTGTGTCGGCGCGAAGGACGACGTCAGCACAACTACTAACATGCTCTACACAAGAATGAGAACGGGAGGGAAAGAGAGAGAAAGAGGGGGGAGATCGAGCGGAAAAATGACAGCAGAGTCGAATAGCAATGTGGAGCATGTTCAACTCACACACATGCAAACTTGCATCATCTGCTTCGTCTTCTCCTCCCCCTTCTCCTCCTCCGTCTCCTCTTTCTTCCGTCTCTTCCCCGCCTACCTGTGCAGCTGCCTTCGTTTCCCTTTTGCGGTTGAAAGGTGAAGGTAAAAATGGCTCGAAAAAATCACCGTGCAAGAAACCGTGCGCGTCACTGCTATGAATTCTTTGTATGTTTTTGTTTGCTTCTTTCACCCGGTTACTACGATCATCCGGTGGCTTGCCGGTGATCACGCTTGGATGCAACAACTATTTTCGCTTGACCGTGTGGGGTTTCCAACATCTTGCAACATGTTTGCTACGCTTCTCCTCTTGGGAAACTCTTGGGAGGTGGGTTCTACCCAATACGACTATTCTAGCAAAAATCCATCCACCCAGAAGGGGGAAGATTGAATGGGTTTTGGAATCGAAACGTCAAACAAAAACGGTGAGGAACTCTACCTTTGGTTTAGAAGTCAACGTGTGGAAGAATGATTTCTGTCTCTATTTTTCAATTTTCGTTCAATTTCGCCTGTCTCCGCTATCCGTTCGCACTAAATATAGACATCCTCACGCACCTAAATAGAACTAGCACTACTACTACTACTACTACTACTGCTACCACACTATCCTTAAACAGCATGTGTGCAACACAGAACACCAATGAATCGCATATCGCTCCCTTCACACACCTCGCACTACTCAGTCGAACCTCACTGTGCCTGCTTTGTCTAGTCCACCGGTATTGTATACTGGGTGCTTATGTGTCTGTCTGTGTATGTGTGGCGTTCTTTTTCATCATGGCGCTCTAGATCCGACACCAAAAACAGAGACCACAATAGTAGCAAATGCAAAATAGCGGTTCATATTGTTTTTTTTTTGTTTTGGTTTTGCTCTCGTACACGCACCGAAACGATTGTACTAAAACACCCTTAAGCGCTCTCTGGGTTGGGTTGGATTTAGTGGACACAATAACGGAACATTCGAAGCGACGATAAAAATGTTTTCCACCAAAACCTGTAGGCAAACTTCGCAAGCAAACTCTACTTGTACACAGTATTAGCATAAAAAATATTCACATTCGCACGCGTATATGATCGCGGCAGGTGATTTTTGTTTAACGTTTGTTGTTTAGATTTATAGGGGATGTGTCGCGATAATAAATAAACCTACCCGTTGATTATTCTCCCATAAACGGTCGCGCGAGCGAAGTGTCTTAAGCACTTGCGCTACCACTCCGACAAGGTGCCTGCTGCACGGGCGGGAATCAGTCTTCGTCTGGTTCGACACGTGGTGCGTGCGCTGATAACTAGGTTCGACTTCCGATATTTATCTTCGAGTGCAGTTCAAACGCAAAGAAACAAAATTCGCTCAAGCAGCAGCAAACGAAACGGAAACCATAGGAAATTGGAGACTATTACTCTGTATCACAGCATGAAACATATTATCACATAGCTCGTACGTTCTCTTCTATGCAAACACCGCAACCCCAAAACGTGGATTACAATCGTTTTGCGGTTCGGCAGGCAGCGAAAATTTGTGTATTTAACTTCTTTTTTTTCTATATTCATATAAATAAGCATAATATTCCTTTTCTCCTATCTTTTTGGGCTAACAATCTCTCGAGTTTCGAACCCTTTTCGCTAGTGGTGTATGAGTGATTACATGCGTTGCTTGCTTGCTTGCGTAATGTGTGGTGATAATATTGGCTGCGCTTAAGCCTTTAGTAAGTTAAAGGGTGGAAAACGTGCTGCGCGATGTTTTAGTACGGTCGCTTCGATGCCAGGTCAAGAAAAGCGCACCAAAAAAAAAATCCAATTAAAACCACAAACTTTGAACCACCGCTGCAAGAAGGTAGGGTCTAGTGCTGGCTCCTTCCCATTAACGCGTCATAGTGTGACTAGCTTTTTTGAGTATTTTCTGTTAAACTAATATGAAATAATTCGAATTCCTCACTCCGATTCGCTTGGTGAATGTGTGTCGTGCGCACCCGGTGCACCGCACTGTGGCACACTCGAATATGTGTTTTGTAAATCGTGCAACTCTCCTCGCTTGTTTCAATCGAAAATTCAACAACTGGAAAAAGGGACATTCAAAAATATTTGTGTAGAAAAAGTTTGTTATCTTGTTTTGTTTTGCTTGCAGTTGGTTGCGGTTTTGCTTTGTATTTTGTTACGTTCGTTTCGCTTCGTAACTTTCGCTTTGTGTGTTCGTGTGTGTTGAGTTTTTTTTCCGCTGCGGCCGTTTTCCATGGTTAGGACCTTCGCCATATGCTTAGGACCTGTGTGTTAGCCGTGGTATTTGCTGTGAGTTATGCATTTCACGCACTTGCGTTTGTTATCCTCTCGTTCTCTCGTGTATGTACCTTCCTAACGATGGATCAGGTAGGTTTACACAAACTCGTAAATATTTCTTTTCCATCAGTTCGTTTCCTAATTTGCCGCTTCAATTTTAGTGCACATTTATTGTGTGTGTGTGTGTTTTTTTTATGCGTAGTGGAATGAAATGAGCCAAAATCGTACGTTCGTCCTCCTTCCTTTCTTGCGTGAAAAAACTCGTGCAAGAAAATCAAAGTAGTGAAAAAGGCACAATTTCTATTCCGTTTCCGCCAATCTTTTCATAAGCTTTAGATGGTGGCGACGCCGTCGCACAGTGCTCTTGATGGTGCCTGTTGTGCCGGTTCTCTAGGAGAGGAGCGATGGTTGGTTAGGAAAGAAAGTGTAGTTCGTTGCACCAGTATTGAAAAAAAAAATGTTCATGTTCAACTGGCAAACATTGCGACAAACCGGACAGGGAGTTGTAATGCATAAATTTAACTGAAATAGATGGAAAAACATATGTTAATAAAAAATGTAACATAAATAAAGAAATAATGCAAAGAAACATTTGAAACCGCCATAAACAATTATTTTATCGTTTGAACGTGTAAAACTCGGACGTGAGTTTGATTGTGTGATATTTTTTGTCACCTTCTGTCCTAGATTGAAGATTTGAAAAACTAAAAGAGTAAAATAATAACATGAACAACTCACCATACAAATTAGTTTCGAAATAAAATCACCTTTCCTCCTTTCAAATATCCACATATCCGCTTCCGCTTTCGCATTCGCTTTTCTCATTGTCACGCCCCCCCAACATACAGACAGACATAAGCTCATTCGCCGTTCCGTTCCCGTGTTTTGCTTCGGTTTTCTATTCCGTGATCCAGTTTTATTTGCAATCCGCATTTCGTTACGGCCCTCAGCTGCTTCGCTAGCCGCTTTATTTCGGGGGAGGGGGAGGGGTCGAAGCTATCTCCTAATCGTTCGCGCACATTCTTTTCATTTCAAAATTCCAATCCTGTGTGCAGCAAAATATTATCTTGAGCGGGGCGGGGGGAGCTTTTCGAACGCAAGAACAAGCCAAGCCGAGGAAAACGTAAGGGTTTAAAACATACCGGAGGGTTTGGTACATTTTTTCCACTTCTTGATTGAAGTTTGCAGTATGTTGCAGAGGCGAGAAGGTAGTAGTAGTAGGTAGTAGGTAGTAGTAGTGAGTAGTGCAGTGCTACATGGAGGATTTTTGTGTGTGTGTGAATAGTTTAATGTGAGTCTCACAGTTCGCCTTACTAACGTTCTTTGCTCCGGGCGATTCGCTTTCTCGGTTCCCATCGGATTCCCCCATACAAATCGGATTCTAATGCGCGCTTATCACAATCACACCAAGGACACAAGGAAACAAAAAAAAAACAGAAACAGCATATGTTTTTTATGTGTGTATGTTTGTGTGTGCGATCAGCTCAGTAATGGAAAGGAATGAAGAACAAAAAAAAACAACAAATAGTATTCCTCCTCCCAGTCCTGGAAAAGGTGCGCCTCGTAGAGTCTGAACATTCAGTCTGGACAGAAAACAAAGGAGAAAAGCGAAACGCACGCACGACACGCGTCGCGTCCTTGTGGGGGGAGGGGAAAAAGTCCTTCGAAAAAATCCTACTTATCGTACTAAAACACTCTAAACACTAATCTTATCAAGCCTAGCACGTGATCGCCTTCGAAGAGGGGGAACGGGGTGAGGGCGAGGATTGACTCTGCGCTCGTCGAGTTTCGAGAGTTCCTTGGATTTTTCATCCTTCTTGTGTTCCGCGTGTTCGCCGCCTGCATCGCCCTGGGTAGCTGAATGGTAGAAGGATTCAGCATCTGCTTCTCCTCGCCAATCGTTCAATTCAATCATTCGTTCTACGAGACTAAAATATAAACTAGCTTTTCCTGTCCGTCACTTTTCAGCCTGATTCCGCCTCCCAGCCGCCTTCATTTCGCATTGTTTTCCGCACGCCGCGGCATTAAATTTCCTAGATGCTCGAGGGGCCACTTTAAATACCCCATGTCACACCCCTCACACCGATCCGCAGATCTTCGTCTGCGTGTGAGTGTGTCTGTGTATTCTTATGTCTAGCTTTTTTTTTCTCCCCACCCACCGCTCACACACACACCCATTCTCGGTGTTCCTTTTAAATTAACAAAAAAGACAAAAAAATATTTATGTTTTCCGAAACAATTCCGGAAAACCAGCAAAAAAAAACATAAATGAAAACAATAAATTAAAATTAACTCTACTAAAATGGAGCGACATCACCTGTCCGGAGTAGTGGAAGTGGACGCACAAACACACACACAACACAAAACAAACAGGGAGGAAAACAAAAACACTGCACGCACGCGGTCGTGGTGGTGGAACTGTGTGCGTGGTGCCGAATTGCAGGACCGAACCCTCCTACCAAACACTCACGCCAGATCACAAATTTCATACGATCCGTGAGCCCCATTCGAGTAGCCTGCTACACCGTTCGCTCGTAAAACTGTTGCACGATGGTCTTTGGATGATTGTTTCCGTCTTACTCTTCATATTCTTCTTCGTTTTAGAAAGGACTTTATGCACCTTCGCACAACGCGTGCACAGCACACCATGTTTGACAGTATCCTTGTTTTACTGTCGAAAAAAAAAACAAAAAAAAAACAACTAAATTTACTATGACAGTCGCCATCTTTGATTTCCCTGTATGACGGGGTTCGTCGCCTTACGCTCATGTTCGTTTTCGTACACGTATTATTCTTGTCTCGCTGTGTGTAAATCGCGGAATTTCGCGTCGATCGTTTTTGTAGTTGGCGGTTGTTGTTGTTGCTCTCCTGCACGCAGGTGACCGTTCCTCAAAAAGTATGTGTGTTGCGCACCGCACCGCCAGACTATTGTTCCTTCATTCGCGCGTTCGTCGTAGTTTTGAGGTATCTTAATTTATTTGGCCTACCTTGGTTGCGGAAGGGAAGGGGAACAGAAAATAAGGGAAACAATGTCCGTAAACCACCGATACGGATTTTCTGTCCCGTATGTGCGCGCGCCCACACACACGCACCTACATGCAATATGGCTTTCGTACGTGGTTCGATCGTTCGGAAGCTGTGAATTTTCCCTCCCAAGTGTGATCCAAACGCATTAGCGCGTAGTGACTCCAGTGATGCCTGTCCTACTGAATTAATCGTTACCATTTCCTGGAAATGATTCCACTATACATCGCTAACGCGTCTACCGGACGCGTCGGTAGATTCGCACAGTGGTACACACTGCTTTCTACTATGCCTCCGTGTCTCTACACACATACACACGTACACACACACACACACAAACTCGCGGGGCTGTGTGATGCGGTCTGTTTAGAGGTACCACGATTACTTCTCGTCCCTCCAAACTGGTTTTGGAGGAAGGAGAAACGGATTTTTGTTGTTGTTGTTGAGGAAATTCATGCAGGATGCGCTTTGCTGCTATGCGTTGCACACATCGACGCGTGTTCCGGAGATCCGGAGTGATGTATCTCGTCGCTCGTCCTTTCTAGTCATTCATTTCGATGGTGGTGGTGCTGCAGCTGGTGATGTCGGCGGAAGTCTTGTAATGTGTTGTTCTGGCTACGGGTGGACCGGCTCGTCCGGGGATCTGGCGGATCTGTGCTGCGTTCGGTGTGACGGATCTACTTCGGTGCGTGCTGATACTGCGTGGTGTAGGCTTCGTCCGGCGAGGCGGCCGTGCTCGCCTGCTCCGTGTCGCCCATCTGCAGCGTGTGGATGACCGAGGTCGAATGGGTCGGATAGTACGGATAGGTTGGGCTGATGTACTGCTGCTGCGGTAGAGATAGTATTGGCTGCAACAGGCAGAACCGAGGGAGAGGTTATCGGGCGTACGGGAGAGGTTACAGGTCGCGGGTTTGTCGGACTTACCGAGGAGCCAATCTGCAGTGTTGCCAACTGTGGCATCATGCCGTACTGTACGGCAGCAGGATTATCACTGGCCATAATCATCGAGACACCGCGCGGCTGCACCGGCGTCACACCGTCCGTCTTGTACGGTGTGCCCACGCTCAGGTGTGATGTGGGCACCTGAACGTATTGCTGTACCGAAACCGTAAAAGGAAAGTCATTGATTAGCCACCGACCATCAGAGACGTCGCCCACACCAACACCTACCTGCTCCTCGACTGGTGCAATCGCTTGGGTCATCATGTAGCTCGGTACCCACTGGGAGCCGGGCACGGCATAGCCTCCCACCTGCGGCGTACTGAACCCTCTGTACGGCATGTTGATGTGCGTGCCGACATTGACGCCGATACCGTTCTGCTGCATGTTCGGATCGTAGGCCACCGGGATGCCTTCGGCGCCCTCGCGCCAGGTTCGCGTGTTCGGATCCGGGCTCTTGAACGGGTTCTTCTTCTTCGAGCCACCGTCGGCGAACTTCACCAGCAGCGGTTCCTTCGCGCCCGGCAGCTGGGTGCCGTTGAAAATCTGGATGATCTGTTCGCACTTGTCCCGCGACTCCATCCGTGCGAAGCCGACACCTGCGGATAGTTGGTTGCGATTGGTTTGCGGTTAGCTGTCCCGTCTGCCCACTACTCCCGCCACCGCCAGCGCTCGCGCTTACCTTTCGACTGTGCATTCTGATCGCGCAGAATTCGGGTCGAGATGACCTGGCCGTACTTGGACAGCAGATTCTCCACGTCCGTTTCTTTGTAGTTCAGGGGAAGATTCGCGATGTACAGGTTGGTCGGATCCTGCTCCTGTTGCTGCTCAGCCGGCACCACCATGGCGGGGTCCAGCGATTCCGTGCGTAAAGTTGCGCGATTATATCGGGTAGGTTGGCGAGGAGAGACGATGTGTGTGTGTGTTTTTTTTTCGGTTGTGGTTACGTACCACACCATTAGGAGGTGCAATTTGGAATATTGGGATTCGTTAAATGCGGTGCGTTGGTTCGTGTACCAAACGGCAACAGTAACGGTAGGAACGGCGGGGGCGGAACGGGGGGAAGAGGAAGGAGAAAAGAAAATTCATTAGTATGCTTTTGTCGCTTTCGCCGTCTGCCTGCGCGAAGCTGTCTCTCGTTTTTGTTTTTTTTTTTCGCGATCAATATCGCTTATCTGCTGTTCTTTCGGCAACTTTTTGAGGCGGGCAAGGTTGGATGGAGGGTTTTGTTGTTGTTGTTTTTGTTTTAAAGGGACGCGTTGGATGATCTTGACTATGCTGGTTCTGAGTTGGCAACACACATGTTTGATACTGAGAAGGGGGTTTTGATTGGGGACCAATTATTGACGGACGGATACGGTGTCACGGTGGAATGACGGCTAAGAAAGATAGACAGCGAGAAAGAGAGCCGAGAACACAACACGCACGCACGCACACAATAATGGTGGACTCATGGTGATCGCCGCCAATGATCGGATGTGAATGCTGATGTTTTCGAACACACACACACGCGCACGCAGACATCATTCGGAGGGCATTTGTTTAAGATCCAACTTCAATTCAGCGGAAGGGAAGGATGGGCATGAGAGAGATACAAGTTTTGCTGCGGAAGGAATGCTAGAGAAGATCCTTGTGCTAGCGCACTAGCACAGTTCGGTTTACGATTGGATTCGAAACGAGGGCGTAGTGACGGATGTGTTTCGGAAGCGAGAGTTAACAGTTCCAACAATACCTTCGATGGATGCAACAACAAAATGAAGTGGAAAAAAACTAACTGTGGACGATCGTTTGAAACGAAGGGGTGTTGTAAAATGAGATGAAAAAGCCGCACCTAGAACACCGAAGGGATACGCGGTGGGGAAATGGCGGACACGCCGGATAAAACGAAGGATACGTATATGCGCTAGCCCGCCGTCTTCGAGAAGACTTCAATAGCCGTAAAACCAAGCAAGACCTAGCCGTTGGACATGTTGGACACTCCGGCGGGAACCTAGCCTCAGGCACCTGGCTCAGGTTGAGAAGGACGGGGGTGGTGTTACGCGGTGAGAGGGACAAGGGGAGAGGAAAACAGGGCTCGGTAAACGGGGGATGTTCTTTACGATCGACTCTCCTGATTCCTACGCTTACGCTCAAATCGAATACTTTCTTAATAAATAGTTGGTGTATTGGTTGGCCGGCTCACTATGCACGTTTTTGTTTTTTTTTGTTGGTTTTGTTTGGTTGGTTTAATAATTATTTGATAGAAGATATGGTAGATATGATAGCAAACACAAAATGCCGCTCTAGCACTAGCTATTATGTATAGATTACAAGTTTTTTTTTGTTTAAGAAAATGTTGGTTAAAAATAGTGGAAAGTAAAAAAAAAAACAACGAGGGCAGTATTATACAAAGAGCAGTACAAGAAAATAGTATTCACTATACAAAAGGTTTATGTACTGTAGCTATTTTGTATGTTGTTTTTTTTGTTGTTTAATGTAGGAATACCTCAAACAAGCTCGCTCGTGTGCTACTCTCTTGCTCGCCGGCTAATTTTGTACTAGTAAGTTTGTTAATGAATCTAGCATATTTTGAAAGAGATTTAATTTTCATACTCGATCGAGACTAAACAACTATTTTGAAAAACTCACAAAGTACTAGCGAACTTCGGGGAGAAAACTATGTATGATAAAAAAAATACAACTATATAACTATTCAAACCCGAAACTACTGTAGAAGAGACGGTGATGATTTATATTTCAGACCGAGAGAGAGAGAGAGAGAGAAAATAAAACAAAACACGAGCTCTGTAAATGAGAGTACCGAACGAATCAAACTGCCATTGTTAGACACATGTTTTGCTGAGCCAATCGTTACGGCAAGAAGAGAGATATTTTAAAGCGGCGGCAGCAAGGTGAGAGTGTGTGTGTGTGTGAAGGTTGGCATGTGAACAGTGTGTGTGTGTGTTTGTGATTTACATTAAGTTAGCATTCGATTAGACTTGGTTAATACTCTGTGGCAAGTGCACTATTTTGCTTTTCTGCCTCAACTTCGGCCTCCACGGCTCATATCTTGATATGGGTTTTTTTGTTTTTAGTATGTAACAATCTTTGGCACATGTACACATTGGGTTAAGACGATCGGTAGCAACAGAGTACACACACAACTGGCAACACTGCTTGCCACGCTTCACTAAGAGACGTTTACGATTAGGGCGTACTGTACAGACACACGCAATATGTAGATTGTTTGTAATTCTTCTTCTAGCCATGTACTTTCGGTTTTGTGTTCTTGTTTTTTTTGTTCAAATATATTTACAAACAACAACAGCTGACGGCTAACCACGCAGAAAAGGTTCCAGAACGGTAAGGGTTCTCTTCGTCGGGCAAAGGATTTAAGCAAAACGTGGGGTTCTAAAGAGCTAAGGAAAGGCGGAAGAATTCAAGATCGACACTATTTGTTGCCTACACTTGGAAAGCGATAGAAAACAACCAACCCAACCAAACTGTTACACGGACAGCAGAGACAAACAAAACGTCGTACGAAGCGGGAATGGGAGATGGGGCACGTTTCTAGACTTTCTATGGAAAGGAATGATCACACTTTTAATACGATTGCTACCCTAGAGGGATTCTTCATCGTGCGCGACGGGAAGACGAGGATGAGAGATTCCCGCGGAAAAGGGTTTCTTGGTTTTATTTTCAATGTAGGCTTTTAAATAAAACTTTGTACACCCTCCTGTTAACATGTCAAAGAGTCATCCCATTTACGATGAAATGGGACGACACATAAAACGCTCGGTGCGGGTCACGGGCTGACGGGTGTTGACAAAATCGTTTCGTCCTTCATGGCACGGTGATCAAATTGATAAATAAACCGGTAATGTTGTAAAAGTAGCACCCGCCACAATGGAAGCTTAATCCGACCGGCCGGGGGGCCAAGGTAGACGCAATATCTCGGTTAGGGAGACCCACAAGCAGGACGTAAAACAATCCGCACCGGAAGAAGGAAAGCAAAAAAAAAAAAAAAACCCGGAACAACACGAGTACACTGGTGGGTGTAGTTCATTGGCCGTTTACTGCGCGTCTACTACTAGCGGCACATTACACACGACCATGTGTCCGATTTATTCGCAACAACAACGAAAAAAAACACGATGTAAAACCCAACCCAAGCCGGTGGCGCATAAAACGCGCAAGATGCAAATCATGTAATTTTTTATCGCTTCTCGTAAAATGATTACGACGTCGGCCATGCGCTGGACGAAACAAAGAACAAAAAAAAAATGGTAGCACCATAATGTATCGGACGGGAAACGATTCATAAATCTTTACGCATTTTATTTTCGACGTACTAGTGGGTGGCGAGGGGTACTGTAGTACTGTTTGCTGTACTATGCTGTATCCCTATGGGTTGGGAATACAACCGTTTTAATTACAACATCGTTTCGAATCAGGATAAATTGCTACCCACTACAGCTTAGTAGTGTAGCTTTATGGCAGTAAAATGTGTGTCAGATTACGCTTTATCGTAGTAACATTACCGGTGTGGGTGTGTAAAGTGCTTGGAAGTAATGATGTTTTGAATCTTTCAGCTCACATGATTCTTAAAAAAAAATACTCCTCAATTCTAAGAGACTCTCTCTCTCTCCCTCTTGCTCACTGACAAGATGAATCTAAGAATAATATGGATTTAATTTTTTCGCACACTTTTATTCTTGAATAAATGACTAATAAAATGCATACAAGCGGAACAGACGTTACAGCGCCATCTATCGCCATTTAGCGAAAGGATGAATACCACACCATGTAGTAGAAAATTGCAAAAATGACATATTTAAAACGATCGTTGGTGCAAAATTGTCGCACGTTACTAGCGAATCATGCCTGTACAGCTTTGTCACCATCACTTACGATGAATAATCGAGTAAACCACTTCAAGTAGGACTGTACAATCTATTCTAAATTAAAACACACGGATTGGAAAACTTGTTCGAAAGGAATTTCAGCACTAACCGACGAAAGAGGACGAAACAACTCGACTACAGAATACAAATTCCAACGCTAATCTAGAACACAGGATGGGTTTGGACAAGGGTTTTTTTTGTAATAAATCGTCGAACCTATATCTAACAACACTACACTAGAACCTGCAACAACAGAGTCTCTGCAGTTTCCGACGTACGGTGCGTGGGGAGAACTGAGGGAGAGGAACACTAGTTCATACTAAGGACGAGTACTAATTGAGAGGTAGAAAAAGTTATTTAACGAAAACGGAAACGCTAAACGCTCTATCACGCTGCCCCGCGCTAAGAGATACGGTAAACTTCTCGTTCAGAAACGTACAACAACTGCAACCGCTAAGTTCTAGCGCTAGGATTCTAGGAATTGACAGCTATGAGAATGGGGTTGTTGGAAAGGCGGGAGAGTTGTGGGTAGGGGGCGAGGTCGGACCAGGATCGTTTGACAATTCGACTATGCAGCAAACGGCAACGATAACACCGGGGATGACTATCAACTCTCTATTCTAGTTTTTGTTTTGTTTTGGGGTTTGGTTTGGTTTTTTTTTATAGGATTCGTATCAAACAAACACACGCACACGCACTAGAGACACGCGTCGAGAAGCGCACACAAGGTGGATTTATATATTATATATATTTGTCTGTTGGAAGAGTTGGCGTCTGATTTGTGGGCGTAGGTTTTGAAACGAGTACGTCAGGATCAGTTCTCCTAGTGTGTCTAAGGTGGGGAAGGTTGACGAACCGAATGATGGGATATCTCACGGACACAAACAAAAAAAAAATTTAATAAACAACCAAAAGAATACACCGAAAAGTATGAGTCGCGACGCATGTGTGGAGTGAGGAGAAGTGCTGTCAAACAACAAGTACAACGAATTCAGAATCAAAATGAAACAATCTACATAAAGGGTTAATGGTAGTGATTGTCGGTTTTAGGATATGTAGCGTTAGTACTTGGCTAACAGTAGTGTTTGTGGATTATAATTTAGGCTCTAGCTTTGCTTCGGTTTGCACGATAACAAGACAGCCATGCCGCTTGCAACAAGTGACCCAGATTAGTGGTGTTGGGAGGAGATCAAAGCCATTCCCTTCCGGCGTACACACACACACACGCGTGATGGAAGTAAGTGTTAGTACGTGTATATAACATAAAGGGGAGGTTTCGTGCCAATTCACAAATCTGTACAGATCAAAATCAATGTCGATGGATGCGCGTTGAAGGAGTTGTTGGGTGGGGGGTTGTGTCTCGTTGTGTGTTTGTGTGGGTGTAAGTATTTTGTGCTGTTTTTTTTCTTTTCGAGTTTGTTGTTCTTTTACTGTAAGCAACAACTACAGCAAAGTTTGCAGTGAAGAATGTTTCAGAGCGCTGCTCACTCCCTCTCTTATTGGATTACATTATCCCGTGGCTTGTTGCCAGCAGGGGCAGCGAAACCCACTCCGTGAACTTTGACCCCGTTTAGCCTCTTTCGAATAATACGCGAGCGGCTCCGAGCGAGGTTTGCATTGAAATTTCATTGAAGTGTAATATTAATTATTAACTCGTTTATACTTCCTTACACAACCACGCGGGGCGGAGGAGTGAGACGGCGTGCAAACGTGATCCACACGAATGTACGAGAAAGAAGGGGCGAAAAACAACAACATTTTCATCACCTAGGCGAAATTGGTTAAACATAATCAACGGAAAGCCCTTTCCGGCTTTGCACACGGTCGCCCCGCGTTCGTCCGTCCGGTTCAACATCGTTCCCTTTTATTACTCTTTCACGCCCGGCAAAAGGAGCACGGGCACCGAACCGGAAGTTCACCCGCTCGGTGCACAGCAAAGAGAAAATACTTTTCCTTCCTTCATGCCGATTTTTTTGTATCGTTTACCAGCATGTTTGTTGAGGGCCTTTTGCCGTATTTTTTTTTTTGAAGGATCTTTCCGAGGAAACTTTCTCAAGTCACGGTTGGCTGTTTTTCATATCCTCCTGCGTGGTGCAATATTTTTTTTTGTTGGTTCGTATCCCCTACAAGGATCAACACTTTCTTTGTCTCACTAAGAAATGAGAGTAAAAATTAGCTTACACATAAAGCATTCAAATCCATTTGTTTGATTTGTGTTGGTGGATTCTTTTGATGAGTTGCATAAGGTTTGGCTGGGACGTTTTTTTAAAAGGAAAATCATTACGCTACTAAGAGTATGTACTGCAAATCACAAAGGGGTTTTAAATTAAAAGATTTACTCTTATAAGAGCGTTACTATCATAGCTTATGACAAAAAACAGGTCTTTTAAACCGAAAACTGCTCACTCCATGAGGTAAACAAAAACAAAAAGAATAGTAAAATAAGAGAATAAAATTCCACACGTTTTGGCAATGAATTAACATTTAGGAATTAAAGTAAAAGTGATTACTTTCCTATAGTTGACAATTTTTCACAGTCAACGATATGTTCTAATATTTAAAAAAAATGTAACAAAAAAAAACACAAATAAAAATAATTGTAAGAAGGTCAATACATATAATAAAACAAAGGCAATTTGTTGAAAATAATCCTTAAATCAAATCAAATGGAGCAATCGAGAAGAAGGAATGTGAAAAATAATGAAAAGCACAGTGTAAGTATAAAAAAAAAACAAACTAGTGTAATTAAACAGTGAGTGGGAAATGGGCTTGTTGTAATTGCCGTGATCCTGGTCTTTTTCCCAGTCAAAATGGTCAACAAGTTTTTTCTGTCGGCATTTCATTTTCCGTGTGTGTATGAGTCCTGTGTACTGTCTGTTTTTGGAAAGGTCATTTTGAAGGGTCATTTCGCCGCTCGAAGGGCTGTCACGGTGTTAGGAGGGCGCGCGCGCGTGTGAGTGTATGTGTAGATGGTGTTGGATGTTTGAGTTCTGTAGGCTTTGTTGTAGGTTGTTGTTGGCGGTGGTAGTTTTTGTCTGCTAACAAGAGAGAAGTAGGTGGCTGCTGGGTGGAGGGGGGAGCGGGAAGTGGTGTAAGTATTACTTGCATGCAAAACAAACGTACAATGGCCGGCCTATGTAGCACCCAGATACCCACTTTGGCCATCTGAGCTTGGATGCCCTTCGCTTGCAGCCCTTTGACGGCACCCTCGGCACACGATGGCGACTCGAAGTCAACAAATCCGTATCCTGGTTGGAAAAGAAAGAGACGAGGAGGGGTGTGCACAAGAAGAGAGAGGGGAGAAAAATTAATGAAAATCATCGATCGATTGGTCGGTTGCACTGCGGCGAAGCCATATCGTCGTTGCGCCTGATTGCTTTGCGGTCACACGTTTATTTCGAGTTGATCTATTGTCGTAAAATTGGGTCTTGCTGAACTATGATTGGCTTGCCGATGCATAATAAAACCGTGGCCGTAATGGTTAGGCGCTTCAAAAAGTTCATCGTGCATTGCTTACCTTTACATTTGTTTGTTGTTTTATCTAATATTGCCTTTGTTGAGATAATATTTCCGTACCTGGAAAGAAACAGAAAAAGAAAAGGAAAAACGTTTAGTAATTACAACAATTAAATTAAAATTTTCATAATAAAATATATGCTTCTAAAAATTTATAGCATAAAAGTTCGTTATAAATGTTTCGGAACGTGTAAGTATGGATATGATTGTCAAGTTTTGCTATCAATAGATGGCGCCACTGAACCAAAGTGGCAGCTATAAAATTCGCCAAATGTTACTATGATTGTAGACGCTTTAAAAAGCGCAATCAAGTATTCTAAGATGACCTTAAGGGTAAGTTTGTGTAGAAAACAAAACTTCCCATAAAACGAATCACAATTTATTGAGACCGGTTCTTCATTTGCTACTGGAAATAATACTCCCGTGCCAAAACGAATTGCACGTAAATTTATTGCACGATACTGACAGCGGTAATTAATGATCAATCGCTGTTTCCGTCTCTGTTCCCTCGTATTCGTTTGTTTCCGTTTTCCATTCCGGCACCATCCATTATTATCATCACAATTATACCGATTCTATCAAACGAACTGTCACGTACATAGCCTTATATATAGGTTTTTTTTTATTCCCAACCTATAACACACTCTGCACCAAGTAAAGTATTTTTTTGTTTGGTTTTCGTCAACACAGCTCTAATAAATAAATCTGCAACCTCTGTGCAGAACAAAACATAGTGGCACACGTGACACCGTGAAACGACGGAAGGGGTTTTCTGGTTTCGCCGAGTTTTAGCAAACGGAGACGAACGGAAAAAAGAGAAATATACCGTAAAAGCTAGCAGGCAGTCATAGCGGAACGGCAACAGGCGAAGGGATACGCAGGATGGATGGAAAATTAATTTTCGGACCGATGTACTTGAAAGTGTAAACAATTTCCGGTAGCACAAAATTTCACCGTCCACCCGTGAAGCTCGGACAAAACTCGTTAGCGCAGTCGTGCTGGTGGGTGGTACACGTAGAACACCGTTGCACGTGGGATGAGGCTGATAATTAAGCGTATCCTATTTCGAACCAGCAGGCTCGTGGTTGTGCCCCGTGCCAACATGCACCGAAACATCATCGTTGGGTCACTTAAGAAACAAAACGGGCCAAAACAGTACACACGCACACAAAACCAACCATAAAACAATGGCCAACCGGACGTGGCTAACAAAGTGCGGGCACCAAAGTGCAGTGCAGGGTCATTAGGAGCAGCGCAGGAGAAAATGAACAAATGTTCCAGGCGGCAAAGGATCGCATTTACCGTAACGAAACGCAAATCGTGACAGAAGAGAGAGAAAAAAAATGCATAAAAAAATGCATAAAGGCAAAGTGTTGTTGGTACGTTTGCAAAATAATGCAAATTAGTGCACGTACAAAATAATAAACAATTCAGTGCAGCAGCAATCCGAGCAGTTCGCCGTTGACACGAGTGGAAAAAAAGGGAACTGTTGTGACTAATGAACAGGATATTATGGGGCGTCAGCGCGACTATTGGGACTCTAATGGATAGCCGAGTTAGTTACGCGAATAGATGGTGCTACTAGCGGAAGTTGTGTTTGCACTAGTGGTGTAGAAGTGACATTTAAAATAAATTATCTTTTGATTTAGGTTTCCATTGGTTGTTGAGAAAACTATAAACTGTTTTATATATTTCGTTACAAAACAAGTGTGAAGCGCATGGAATGATTAAAATTGAGTGATTGCTTCTATTTGTTTTTGCTATCGAAATCACAAAAAACTAGCATTCAGTAGCGCCATCTGGTGAGAAGTGGAATCACCTAAATAAATTTAATCGATACATACACTAGTATGAGGTTTAGTGAACACACAACAGAACATTTTCATCAAAATGAACAAAAAATAAAAATGTGATTTGCACAAAACTTCAAAAATTAAATATTTTTACCAAGATTAAAATAAAAATCTCTACTATCTTTACTATGTCCAACAGGGCGGCAACATTCGCCAATATGATTCTGTTTTGCTGTACGACGAGCTGTGATATCGATATATCCAACTTCCACTTCACCGCGTGTCACGGGTTTCTGATTGACGCGCAGCAGTCCCGCGTCATGTTGGATGTGCTAATTATAGGCGACCATTTTCTATGGCTTCCCTCGAAAGGCCACTCGCCGTTTCGCATCTATGAAATCGGACCAATTTCGAGGACCCGGCCATTCCGTCAGCGTCCGATGGTGCCAGAAGCGATCGGAATACACAAAACATGTGTCTGTGTGAGTGCGTGGGCTGTGCCACGAAAGCACGGGGCAAGCGGGCATGGCCAGTGGTAGCAAGTTTTAGCGAGAGTCGAAGTTCTCGGAGAAGGTTGACCTGTTCTTGGGAAGGGCGAACGCCCAACCTCCTCCCCCCACACCAAATTGTGCTTTTATTGGGGAATGGATGTTTTTTTCGCCCTCATCTCCACCAGCGTGACAAAAATATGAATTGTGAACCTCTCGGGACGTGTAAATGTGTCCTGTCGGGCGGTGTGTTCGTGAGCACTTCTTGATCAATTACCACTCGGGGGGCGCGGAAAGTGCAGGGCAAACATCGCCAATCTCCCGCCCGGCTCGCATCCGATGCGGTGGTGATGGCTTGTGGGACCAATTTATCTTCCCACTAAGGTAATAGCCCCGGCGGCCATTATCGAAGCAACCGCTCTCCGGCACTCGGAGCATAATAATGAAGTTTTACTGAATTAATACCGCGTGGCGTGGTGCGCGTGAGTCGACTTTTTGAGAAGCGCCAACCATGCCCCGGCCGGTTGATGAGATTCCATCAATAAAAATAGAGATTCATCACGGAATATTAAGCGAACAAATAGCGTGTGGGCAAAAAAATGGACCAGTTTTAGATGCGCTTGCCCTCCCTTCCCCCAGCTACAGCCGGTAGTAATAGTGTGAAATATCGATGAGATTTCCTGTCACCTTCCCGTGGAGAACGGGGAAATTCTTGTTGGGCACACCCTTCTTTGGTGAATGCGACGATGAAGGACACGCGTTACGCATATTTTTACCTTCCTTCCGTTGGTGGCGGAAGTTTTCCTTTCCTTTTTTTTTCTTTTGGTATCTAAAAAGGATTTCATCGTCCTTTACTATTGTAGTCTCCCGGCTTCAGCGGAGCCGTAGAGGTCTCTTCTTGTCCGCGAGACACACGAGCGTGAGTATGGTTTGCGAACGTAGTCAACCGTATCGTAACCGGCAGCATCCGAGGGCAAGGCAGACAGAGAGTAAGCGAGAGAACCATCGCATAATTTCCATGCTCCGCATGAATAAAAGATTGATTGTGGGATTTGTGGGCATTCACTCTCCGGTTCTGGTGTGTATCCTTGTTACCTGCTACTGCCACTGCTGCTGCTACCGCCTACGCCTCTCATTACGTGCAAGCGCCTCCACACGCGCTCCGAATCGTGGTCGAGGGAAATATTAACGTCCGTAACAGCAAAACGCAACCTATTCCGCTGGCGTTGGGGTTTCGGTTTTGGCGTGTGGGAGGCTGTGGGAGGCGGTGTGCGTGTGTGTGTGTGTGTGTGCGAAGAAAACTCATTTAGAGTTATTGTTCCAAAACGCGGCGCGCACACGGTGGCCACCGTTCGGAACCACCGCCCAAAAAGAGATATGGATGATGGTGCGCGATTCACCGGTTCCAAAATCTGTGCGGCGCTCGAAATGAGCTCGAATAATCTCTGCTCTCACATTTGGGGAGCTTCGTAGACAGGGGGCCAAGAAGCAGGCACGTTGATCACAGCCCCTATGCCTCCCATTAGCGATGAAACGCAAAGGCTTTTGGGTGGGCCGGTTTTTGTGTGTGGTGCGTAAAGTGTGGCAGGATTGATGACATTTATGCGCAATCATTCGAGACGTGTGAGCTTTTTCCCGGTGGCCTGTCGGGGGAAGGGTGACGGTGCCCCTCTCCCATCCCCACTTCACACACAGTAATGGTAGCGACGGCCGAGGCCACAACTGCCAACAGCCAGATTGCTCGGGGTGGATGATATTAAAGTGGTTGGAGGAGAGTTGATTTCGTGTGACGCTACGAACGCTGTTACTGTGCCTATATGAAGTGCGGAAAATTGGTAAAGAGGTTGGATGATGCTAACGGCGCAAATATAACCTTTACAGATTGATTAAGGAATAGACTCCGTTTCGTTTCGTTGTTTAGTTTAATACAAATTGTGCCTATAATATGAAAAAGTCCATATGTATCATTCCAAAAAAAGCGAGGCAGTTTTGTAAAAATTTTCACGAATTCTGTGAACAACGTCTCAACCAAACCTGTTGTAGTTCTATGGCGAAATAGTTATCGATTTATAATTTATCAGTTTTTGAACAGAACATTAAAGTTCCTCAATTCTCGAAAGAGTTTTTTTATCGTGGAAAAATGAAGAGATATTTTGCTCCGACATAATTCAATGGTTTTTCGCACCTACCAGCTTCGAAATTTGTATCCGCTTGTCTGCCTAGCATTACGGTTTATTTAACATAAAATGAAGCTATAATAGTTTATTTTTAGAGCCGATTTAAAATTGATAAACTAATTGGTTTTTATAAACTTGTTTCGTTGCCTTCTTGAAAAAAAAAAACTCATTTCGTTTGTTACAACAAAAAACAGGCATTTTACATATTGCTCCTAACCGGAGGAAATCGCAACGCGAACAACGTGTTTTTGATTGTATTTTATGCCCCCAGAAACGCACACAGATGCTGCCACAAACCATTCCAGCTCCCAGAATATGACGCAACTGTTCGAAAATATCGACATTCGTGGTGACGCGTAGGAAGAGCGTATGCTAATCGCCAATCGCGTCAGTTCACATTTCGCTTTGGTTGACATAATTTTCACGAAAGAAATGGAGCTACAATGCCTCCACTGGCGCTACTTACTGTGCACACATGTTGACAAGATCCTTGTCGGTCGTGCCCTGCTGCAGGCCGCGGATGTAGAGGTTCGTTTTGGACAGCTGCTCCGTCTGCTGTGGCGTGTTGCTAGGACCCATCGTGTTGTTTGTGTTGGTCGTGTTGCTCAGGCTCGTGCTCAGGGTGCCGCTCTGCGAGCCGGTGTTGGACGAGCTGCTCGAGTTCGTGTTGCTGGGCGACGCGGCTGTCGGCACACGCTGTCCGTACTGAGGAGTGGAAAGAAACAAGACGTATTGTCGTATTAGTAGTGGTAGTAGTAGTGTTGGTGGTCGTTGGAAAACTTGTTATACCATAAACAGTTCGTTAAGAGTTTTTTTTTGTGCCAGCGGTTTAAGGACCAAAAAAATAGGAAAACTCTAACCAACAACACAAACATGAGGACCTTTATCTATTGAACAGAACGAGAGCTTGTTAATTTTATTTCTCTGTCCCTTTTCGTTTGCCTTTTTCCTTCCCACTTTGAAAAATCCCCACAATCTCGATGGATATGCTGGACGGAGAACAGGCAAGGAAACTAATGAATCTTGCATCAGTTGTTATTGTGCTTTGAAGTGTTGTTGTGGCCGGTTTACGATCGCTGCTACCGGATATGCATTCAGCAGAACTCGACCGACCACGCGAACGAACGACGGCGACGACGAGCGTCGAAGATCAGACGGGTTTTTTTCTCCCGAAAATGCCTCGAACGACTTGGCGCAAGAAAAGAAACGCAAGAGGATGCGCCGCTAGGACGAGAAGCGTATGGTACGAGCAACGAGTCAACTCCTCCTCCACACAACCATCTTGATTAATTCGAAAATTTTAATAAAACATTTTTTCGCCTCAGCGCCTCTTCGCTCTGCCTTGTTCCTGTTTTTTTCCCCAAATCGAATTTCTTTGAATTTACCGAGCCTTCGGGGGAAGATTTCGAAGACGCCCGAAACTTACAAATCTTACACACACACACTCTCATAACACACCACAAATACAAACATGCTGAGGCGCG